>PVIJ01000224.1:0-115842 GCA_004024925.1 Scalopus aquaticus | reverse complement strand
TTTTACTAATGCTAGTAACTCACACAATGAAGACACAGTCCTCTCTCTTTACTTCTTATCAGCTTTCAGGTCTTAGAAATCAGCCATGCTGATATTAGTTAAATCCTAATTTTATATGCAGTTTAATCCTGCTCTTACTTTAAGCTCTGAGCAGTAAGTTAAACATTCTAGAAGCACCATCTGTCTGGAAGCCCAGGGAACAGTATCAGTCATGCCTCAAGGTTCTTCTAATGTAGCCCTACTTTTTCCCTTCTCCCAACCTCACAAATAATTAGAGAAGACTTTGCTTCTTTTTGGAAGTAAACTTGGCTTATTCTTACAAATACCCTTCTTTTCCTTTCTGCAGACATTAAATTCTATGTTTTACATGCTCCAGTGCTGTGTCCCTCCCAATATATTTACAATCCATTAGAAAGGCAAACATTTGGAAGCAAATCCAATGTAAATATTGGAAGGATTCCTGGTTCTAATCGAGATATATTGACTTAGTCTTCACAGACTCAAGGCATGCATTTTGGCCCTTCTCTGCTCTTTTCCTAAAGGACTCTGTCCAAACTGCAATGCACAAAATCCATCCAAAAAATGGGTCCATGTTTAAGTAGGAAAAAGTTAAAAAAAAAAAAAAAGGTAGAATGGGGTACTTGAAGAAAGGCCATAAGAGAATAGTGTTCCCCATCTTCACTAATTTCAGAACAATCTCAGGTTTAAAAATTAGACTTTTGTTCTGATTACAAAAATAAATGTATGCTTATGAAAATAATTTTGAAAATACAGGAGAAAAAAGAATTTTCTTCAACACTAAAGAACAGTAATGTTGAAATAAAGCTTTGTTTCCCACATACAATATGGTAATTCAAATTGTGTAATCACTCAAGATACACAATTTTATTCTTTTCCTCTTTAGTGTTTTATGATGTATATTACCATTACATATTCTGCAAACACATCTAAGCTGTGGCATAGGTGTACTAACAATAATTTATCCAAGTCAGGAGCTTTAAAAATAGGCTCTTCACCCAAGAAAAGAATTTCTTATCTTTGCCTAGATCTCAAAAGGCTTTTATATACTTTGTCCAATTTACATACAGAATCGTCATGTTCCCAGATCAGGGAAGATGCTATTGTCACCTCCACTTCACAGATGAGGAACTGAGTCCTGAAAGGTTTATGTGCACACCCCAGAGACCAGAGGCTCAGGAGCAACTCTCAAGTTATCTACTTCTCCATTGCTCATGGTGTCAGAGGTCATCCAAGGAAACATATGATAACCTAAACTAAAAGTAAAAATGGAACCAAAAGCCACTCCCAGTTTCTCTCCCCTTGTGCTTGTGGCTTCTGTTATTGATGTCTCCTAGAATCCAAACTCAGGCGCCATTAAGGTTTCCCTGTTCCTTATCCCAATATTGAATATTAAAGTGCAGGGAAACTAGCTCCTGGTTGCTCACAGAAAGATTACAAACTCCAGCACAGAAGTCAAGGCCGTCTAACCCAAATTCTGCCACCTCTCCCACATGTACCCACAATGCGACCTTTCCTCAAAGTGTGAATTATAGATCCTCCAAAACAAAACCACTTGTGATAATGATTTTAAATATGTTCTAATACCTCATTCAGACCTACTGGAACATAATTTCTAGAGATGGACCCAGGAACCTTTCAGTAGCTGAGAATATTTAAATATGAAAATCCAAGCTTTGCTTCAGGCCAACTGAGCTGCTCTTTCTCAGTAAACTGCCCGCAATGGCCCCTTTCCTTACTTTCTTCAGATTGTTACTCCAATACAGAAAATTATTCCCTTCATTTTCTATATGTTCAGATCCTTCTCACCCTTCAGGCCAGGCTAGAATAATGCCTCTATAAGTGGCACTGCCTCAGAGACCTCTCCCTTCTCTGGGCACTCGCTGCATGGGTTAAAGGAATCAGCAGCTCAACATTTTCTTTTAGTATCACTCTTCTATAACATCTTAGAAACTCCACTGTTAGAGTAACTTGCACATATTCTTTTAAATTAGCAGAAGAATATCTCCTCAAATGTCTTAATTTGCACACAGTTGGTCATTCTCTTTGTGCATGGACATTAATGTGAATCTGTTACCAAGTCTATGGGACATTTGTATCTGGATTTTTCTTGAAGAAGTAATGACTTGTATACCTGAGAATTCTCAGGGATGTTTAAGAAAATAAGAAATATAAAACTATCAGTGCAACTCTTAGATCATGCCTCTGGGCAGTCAAATTGGGATATGTTTTGTGAAGCAATTATCTCTGAGGCTGTACTAAAATTTCCAGGGCCACAGGGGAAGTGGTATATAAAGAAGGCTGCATGGTTTAGAGCAGGGATCACAAGTTCAGATTTATAAAGATCCAGGTCAATAATGTAATGAAGGAAGGCACTAGATTAAGGTGCTACACAACTCCAGCCACTTGGTTTTAACATCGAACTTATATTGGGACATGGAAACAGATGATCTTGAATACGCATGCCCCATGCAAACAGTAAAATTGATTTCAGTTGATTGTCACCATGCAGGAAATGCAGGCCTGTCACTATCACATAGTCAGCATTTTCAAGAGAAAACATAGATTTATTCTTATGGGATGTCTTTGAAAAAAAACTGTTATCAACTGAATACATCTAAGGGTCATTTATTTCTTACAGTACAACACCAACTGCGACCACAACCAGGATTCCACTTCAATCTCTTTCCCTAAATGTGAATCAATGATTGAGAGTCAGCACCTTTTATGTAGAGGGAATAGCATTGGAATTCTCATTCCAGTTCGAAACAAAAAGAATTCTGGAAGGCCCTTGGCTAGATATTTCATAAACTCCAAGGGAGTGTTCAAGTTTATGGTAAATGCTGCCAATTGGGCCTGACTCCTCACTCAGAAGGAGAATGAGGGGTGGAGTGCAGTGGCTGTGGTGGGATTGGTTTGTGTTTCAATAAATCGGGGCAGATATGCAGCTTTGTCATAACTTCATAACTTTGTCACAACTTCACCAGGTATGAGTCATGGAGGAGGTGGGTGTTGCTTCAATATCAGGAGGACACGGGACACTGGTGAACCTCTGAGGTGGCCCTCACCTTCCAGCTTCAAGCTGTGACCTTAGGATCATGACTGTATGTTGTAGCTCTGACGATAAAATGACAGTTACCAGCCAGCACAGTTAGTATTTAACATTATGGCTTGATTGACACACTAATAAACATTGTTATCAGTATAACTGATATGTATTTCCAGGATATTGGTTACATTTTGGAAGAGAGTGCTTTGTTGAGTTTTTTAAATTCCAGGAATCTCAATAAATGAAAGAAAAGGAATTGGTTTCAGTATGTTTGATGTCTATAATTAGAGGTCTTTATCAGAGTTCCATTCTCCTAAGGTTATCACCCCTGTGTTTCTGTGGCCACCTATGGAGAGAGCTATAATTTGCACAAGGTCAGTCAAATTTGTCCCTGAAGTGACAGTGGTAATAAGCAATGTGTGTGGTAAGTACAGTTAAGTTTGTGGGTGGTGTGCATTCCTAAGGGAGCCCCTCAGTCCACAACATCTTGACGCAGTTCACCTAAGTTCAGGGGTCCCTGGGTAGGCAATTTGTTAAAGGTTTATGAACATTTTAATAGTACATTCCACTGTTAAGGCCTACCAATTTTTTTCAACATCATATTTACTTATTACTAACATAAATTCAAAGCATCTATGCAGTTTCTTTTATACTAGAACAAATAAGGAAGTCAAGACACAATCACTATTATCAAACCTTAATTTTCAGGGTGCATCATCTCTGAGAGTTTGGCCTGAAGGTACTCTACATTTTTTTTGAGGGGTTCCATAATTATGTACTGTAGACATTGCGATTATTTTAAAATTCTTTCTGAAGTCATTATTTTGATCTTTCCAGGAGGGTTTTTCACCCTTGGCAGTGGATGAACACACACCTTCATGAACGTGCTTCAGCTTGCAGACCAGCAACAGCCCTTCCTGCAGGCGTCCTTAGAACATAACCAGACAAAAATGGTCTTGGCATCCTGTGGCTCTACAGCTCTGCTGAACACCCGAAAGCCACACTTGATCCTCATTGCCTGCCCTACCTCCTTGTCTTCCACAGGAGGACTAGGGGCTGAGCAGAGGAGTCTTTTGGGGACTCCAAGCTCGTGACAGGAGCCCGCACGGAGGCTTTGGGGCCAGAGCCAAGCAAGCCTGGGCTTCCTTATTCAGTTTTAAAATTGTAAGCCGCCTACCCAACATGCGACGGAAACATAATACTCAGCTAAATTAAACTGAGGAGTCAACCAAATCCCATACATGTTTCTTTGGCGAAGAGGCTATTTATTGCCCTACTTCGTAAACCAGGGAATGGCCACAGGAGCCAAGAAACAGATAAAGGCTATAGCCTTGACAATTGCATACTAGTCCCCCTGACTTGCTTCTTGAGCACTTGAATTATCTCCATATTAGCTAAACAACTGTTAAGTATCTATTTTTTTCATCATAGGAACCTTTTAAGGATATGATGTTTCATAAAATATTTTAGTAATACATTTAATTTAATGTTACATTTTAATACAATGAAGTAAAATAAAAAAATATTTTAATGAAAAAATTATTTGAATTATTTTAATAAACTACAATTTATTTAAAATTTTAACAAAAATCAAACTATTTTCAGAAAAATTTCACATTTATGTTCTCTGCAGAGAATCCAGTTCAGCAATAAAATGGCCTAGTTATTAACAGGCCTCATAGAACTAGAAACTTCAGTCTGGCTGAAATAATCTCAATATGCTCCCTTCACCTTTGGGAGAAAAGCCACAGTATTGG
The DNA here is from genome assembly GCA_004024925.1 of Scalopus aquaticus. NCBI lineage: Eukaryota > Metazoa > Chordata > Mammalia > Eulipotyphla > Talpidae > Scalopus > Scalopus aquaticus. Next base: position 111,018 of record PVIJ01000224.1, on the reverse strand, counting down.
CTTTGTAGCATTTAAGGCCCTGGCAGCAAATTGGCCAATTTTGTTTGTTCCCTTTGTCTCATCTGTGGATCTGTCCCATTTTTCACAGAGGGCGGAAAAGAGGAAGCTCATATTCCTCTGGACACTTCAGGGTGCCAGGGCTGAGGGCCCACCTTTCATTTCGGGTGAGAGGCACTGTTCAAAGCCTCTGTCTTCCTAATCACTAACAAATGCCACCCCCCCTCCCAGGAGGGAGACTGAGAAACAAGGAGGTAGTGTGAGAAATAGCTCTTAGCTGGCCCAGGGACCTCAGGCCTGGGTGTACATCCAAACTAACACCACAGATATTCCAGTGCCAAGTTCTCTGGTCCAAGATGTCATCCAAATGCCTGGCTGCTGAGGTGAACAGTGGCCAAGTAGATTCCAGCAATCTCATGGGGACAGCATCTGCTGCTGTTGCTTCTTGGTGGCTCATTTAAAGCCCTAATATGTAAAAGGGGTATCAAAAAGATAACCTTTGAACTGCTAGAATGTGTGTTAGTCTTAGGCCTGAGAGAACCCTTTGGGCCACATGTTTTTGTTATTTTAATCCCCAAATATCTCAGTGTGGAAAGCACTGACATTTTCGCAACATTCTCTCTTTCTTTCATCAAATACTCTTAATCTCTTATGCTCATATGCCAGGACTGTGTTAAGTGGCTGTTTGAGCCTGGGGCTTACTGAAGCTGCTACCGCGTATTAGAAACTGCTTGGACAGTGGATCTACACTGTATCTGTCCCCATTACAGACTTTTGACTACTGAGAGCAACAAGGGTAAACACAGTAGTCAGACACAAAGACTGCGCTAAGTGGTGTTCCAGAAAACTCCACAGAAGAGTTACAAGGATCGCCACATGCAGGACTGAGTAGGAAGACAGAATTCTGGAACACCCATTCTCCTTTTTGATACTTAATCTTCTTTTAGCCTTTTCAATCTGTGAGTCCCTTCTCTCACATCCATTTTCATGGTTTTCCTGATTCATTGTTTCAACAGCTTATTCCTGGATTACAATATTTATCTCCACATTCTCTCTCTGCTTGTCTTCAGAGGAAAGAACTGAGAATTGCACCATGCCATTCGAGTTCAGGGAACTGGGAGAATGTCATCCTTGCAATAGTGACATCCCCCAATCTGGATGAGGGTACCCTGACTGAACCAGGAAAAGGGTCCAGGTCCCTTACGGGATAGATAGAACAGGAGACAACTCCCTCTCATTCTTGTTCCAAGTGATTACCTGCCAACAGCCGGGGAGGAAGTTGATGAGAATTTGGTGTTTCTGGTAGAAAGTGATTCTGAGTCAACTCTTCTGGCCTTCTCACTCAGGTCCTCTACTATATCTCTCTCATACCATCCTGCATTTGCCTATCTTCCATAGCTCTGCTCAAGCAGTAATTCCTCTGTGAAAACGTCCCCCTCACATTGCCATTTTCTGTCTTTCCCCAATCCATATCCGCATTCCAAATAGCTTCCCAATTCACATTGCTTCAGCCCTCACTCAGCATTTTATTCTCAGAGTTCAGTTTTCACAAGTTGATTATTTGTCCCTCATGGATATCATTCATTGCACAGGGGTTTTCTCTATCTCTCATTTTTTCCTTCTGCGTCAGATACACAGTAGATATTTAAAAATATATAAAACATTGGATTAATTTGTACTGAACTCACCAATTTAGGGGGAACACTGCAGAGATAATCTGGTCCTCACCATTTATTATCTAAACTCTTGTGCTTATTCAAAAATATTGCAAAGTTCTCTTATGAGGAAGTAGTCATCAGAGAGCATTTACTTAAAGATTCTTTGTGATTTTGTTTTGTTGACAATACTGCATTTAGAAATATTTATTAGACTTCCATGGTTTGTGTGTACGAGTGTGTGTGACTGCTTCATATACTGCCCTCAAAGAGTTTATCAGAATAAAGTCTTAGAATTGCTTATGTTCCCTTTGAGAGCTACACCAATACATCCATCCTTTTTCTTTCATTGATGTTTAAATCTTGTTTGCAGCAAGTTGACTATGAAAATCCTGTCACTCTTAAAATAATAGAAAGAGCTTTCCAAGGCTTTGACTTCCTTCCACAGGATGGCTAGGAGACCTCACAGCAGAAGAACACTGTCATGACCTTTAATGTTTCTCTTTAATAGGGTGGGAGGAATTTCAAAGAATGGTATACTCAGTAACTCCCACTGAGAACTCTGAACTCATGCTTTTTGCAGTCTTTCAAGTTAGGTGACTCTATTTTGTTGAAAACAAAATAATCTTACATTTATTTATTGCAAAAAAAAAAGTTCTATAAAAGAAATGTGACCGAGGACTTAATCTGCAGTCTATCACTGAGAGAAACAAACTTTAATGTGGGTTTCGTGGTTCAATTGTCTCCTTCACTGCTTCAAAATGTTTGCAGTCACATAGGGTTAAGATAATGGCCATCAGGCCATTCCATTCTTCACATTTCTGGTCAGAGATAAATGAGAATATGCTTCCCTGCTGTGCCAACATCCTCCTTATTAATACTGGGTGAACAAGAATGTAAGCACATTTGGCTGCAGAGAAAACTAACAGAATTGGAAATGCAGAATATTAAAGCTCAGAGTCTAAGACCAGGCTTTCAAAGTACAAGTGAGTAAAAAGAACGACTATTACAGAACAAGCAACAGAGCTGAAATGGAAATGCATCAGGATATCAAAACTGAAGCGTGACACCAATGTGTTCCTCTGGCATGCCCAATTGGCCAGAGCGTATTTTGCTCATGTAGGAAATGGTTACATTACCTCAAATGTGAGGACTGCTCTCACTGTCTGCAAAGTACAATATTTAATTGAAGCTCTTGCTGCTCATCTGTATTCACTATAATTGTTTACGTAAATATTTGGCAATAACGTCCCCCAAATGTCTTGAGACATATTTGCATATATCACAACTTAACTCTTCAATTATCATCTTATTTTAGGTGTACATATGGCATGTCTTCCCATTTAGCAGCTAAATGATTTGAGGTCAAAAACTATTCCATAGTATTTCCATAGTACCTTTTCCAACTCGTTGTACACAGTGGGCACCAAGACTGCGTCCATTTCCAAGGGCACGTTCGTGCTGTGTCAGCGGCATCCCCTAGACTTGTGCAAGACAGCCCTAGTAGGCACAGAGTAGGTACTTGCTGAAGTGGTGCAATGTAAAAACTCTTTTGTATTTCTTCAGTGGTCTGAAAAAAGGAAAATTGTTAAATTTTAAACAGTGCTGCTGCTTTAAATAAAAAAATCTTTGGATTTTTAAATATTGAAATAAGTTATAGATATCTCTAATTCTGTGTGCCAAGTAGTCTCCACATGTGTTCTTAGACTAACTAAAGACGTGACTATAGCGCTGCAAACCACTGAGACAAAGAAACAGAAGAATTCTCTACAGAGAATTGCTCAAATTTAGAAAAGTTGTCCTTTTCACAAAGGAAAGTGTATGTAACTAGTTTCTACATTACTAGGCCAGACTCCCAGCCCTAAAGATCAATCTGGGCTAGTGACAATTAGATTTAATATAGATTCAATGGAAAAAATATTGCATTTGGGCAAAGAGGTTTCTGATTAGTAGTATTTAGCCCATTTTTCACCCAGACATTCTTTGGAGCTTCATAAGTTTCGTTTTGTCAGTGGGAAATGAGATGAATTTCTCTATGGGTCCATAAAAATGTATAGCTCCTATTAAATAATTTTAAGTATGTCTTTGAACAGACAGCTCATGTCAAAACTGCAAATGCCCACCTGTAACCAGGGATTTCAGCGGTATCATTAATAGCCATTGGCTTTCAGGGAATAAAGTAGTATGTTCAAAGTTGAGCTTATAATTAGGAGAATGTGTTCTAATCAAGAGTCCACATCCAGAATGCTGAGCAGGAAAGGGCCCATTACATGGAGAATGGTGCTAAGTCTTTTGATTTTGCAGAAAGCTAATAATGTTGGCTCAGTGTGACTTCTCAAGGCTGGAGAGAGACCAATACATTAGCAGTCCTGACTAGCTTTGAGGAGAGGTTTCTGGGGAAAAATTAATAGATAACTTGAAGTAAATAAAAACCTTCAGCAAAACCAGATTCTCCAAGGTCGGCTATCTGCACTAGAAAAAATAAATAAATCCTACCTGATGATTGTCCTTGTGCACTTGTCTTTATGTTCTTTGTTCCTTTTTCCCTTCCTGCTTTCTCGCTCATCATTTAATTTTTTCTGCCTTTTTGTAATAAGCTTCTGTTAGAGTAAGAGCCTCATCTTCAAATACTACATTTTCAAGAAAATGTGGAATTGTTAAAATACAATAAGCTGATTTGCAATCAGTGAATACACACCAGTGCGGGACACGCTTTGAACGGTGCTCGCATTCCACTGATGTGAATAGAAACATGCAGGAGCCCCGGCTTTGTAGACTTCTGGCAGTACAAGGAGAAGTAACAAAATAAAGAAAGACTCTCCATGAACAGTGTGATCTGCAAAGATGAGACAGAGACCCTGGGATCTGAGTGACTGTGAAATATCCCTAATGAACTCTCTCGCTCCATTTCCTCTGAGCTCCCTTCCAGAGCAGAGAGGACTACAAAGCAAATCATCAAGCTTGAAAGTGCAGCTACTAGGAAGAAGAAAGACAAAAGTCTGAGGCTGAAGGGAGGTTCTGAATTAGTGATAAGCTGCTGCATCCCACATGCAGAGGCTTCTTTCAATTTCTAGGTTTTATTAAAGTGTTTTATTAAACACACCATATTCCTTTGCAGTGTCCTTCATTAACTTTCTTTTCTGCTAGTATGGTTACAGGAAATAAGTGGATGAGTTTTCTATTTATCTATTTACATGCTCTGTAAACAGCTACTTGGGGTGGTGAGGCAAACAGCGGGGTCATATTTGAAGTCTTGTTATATTGATATTGAATCTGGCAAAACACTCGTTGGCCACATTAAGAGGCTGTGGAAGCTATTTAAAAATGATACAAGTTGGAGGGAACCTGGGGCCAGAACACATTAGATTGTGAATATGGGTTTATCTATTCTCCCATTTGTACTTACCCTTATGTTTCTCTCTCTCTCTCCCCCCCTCGCTCTCGTATTCAATTTTATTTTGTTATTCTCGAGAGGTTTGGATGCAAAGATAATATAGTGAATTACTTGCATTCATTCAGGATGACTATGCTTACATTGACTATTTAGATTCATGTGACAAAAACACAAAACCAAAAAATCACCACCACCACCATTTCAATCAAACCAGACATTTCACTGTTTTTCCCCCCTTTTGATAATTGTGTCCATGGTATTGAGAAACAGTCTTTTTCACATGTAAATTTTCAGCCTCAGCAATGATTGATTTGGGCCAACCTTCCTGGAGCAACATATTCAGGCAGGGCAGGCATTGGCCTACAATGAGCGTCCCTCTGTGCAGAGAGCAGCCCCACGCCTGAGGCCCCGGGTGAATTACTCACTGGAGATAATACACAGTAGCCAGTGTTCCTGCCTTTACAAATAAAGTGTCCAGTGGTGAAGAACTGACAAAAATCTCAGCACGACACACTTTTGTGCATGAGTGGGTATAAACTCACGTGCATACACACGCATGTGCGCACACAGCAGTTCAGAAAATGGATTGTTTTTGATCATTGAATATTCTGTTTAACAAAGTTTGCCCGTGTTCAATGAATTAAATACCATAGGCTCAAAATCTGATACTACCATTCTACTAAAAACAATGTGGTGTCTGGTGATTCTAAAATCTGAATGCTTCGTAGTATTTATCAGCTGTGGGATCTGGGGCATTTTCTCATCTATAAATTGGGGATAAACATAGTCTTTACCTTATTATGCTTTCACATTAAGCAGTACTGTATAAAGGCTTACCAAAGTTCTTGCACATTGTAATGGAAACAATCAAAATGTATTGGCTATTGTTAGTATAATATTGTAAAAATTTTCATTAATAAAGAATTTGACTGTCAGAAGTAATACAACATTAACTGTTTTGTGATTTAATATTTTTTGATTTTGAATAAATTTATACAAAAAATTGAAAGGATAATACATTGCTTCTTATAAGTATGCTATGTTTCTCTTAAGTTAACATCTTACATATTTGTGGTACATTTGTCAAAACTAAGAACCCAACACTGATGCATTAAAATTAACCAAACCCCAGGCTTCTTTTGCCAGTTCTACCACAAATGCCTTTTATCTGTTTCATGACACCCTCTCACCCTCCCACGCGCATCCTCACCCTTCACCCCCCCCCCCCGGCCCAATTACCACCTGGCATTTAATCACCATGTTTCCTCTGGTCTGAGGTTTTCTCAGTCTTGCCTTGTTTTTCATCACTTAGATAGTTTGGATAATACTGGGTCTGCTGAAGATGATTCACTTTGTGGAATGCTCTTGAATTCATTTTATCTCATGATTTTCCTCATGACTGGCCCAGGGTCATGGGTTTGGGGAAGAACATGGTGTGAAGTGGCCTTCTCAGGGTGTCCCAGCAGAAGGCCCGTGGTATCAGGAAACATACAGCTGGTGATGCTATAGTAGTATTGATCATGCCCCTAAGGTGGTGTCTTTCTGGTTCTCTTCTGTGAAGTTACCATTTTTCCCTTTTGAAACTGTCTTCTTAGGAAGCTGGTCAGGATGTCCAGTCCCAATGTAAGGGGAGTATTAAGCTTCACACCTGAAGCCTCTGTTTTTTTTTTTAAAGACTTATTTATTTATGCATACAAGCTGGGGTGCAGGTCAGAGGTATGGGGGTGAGAGGATTCACCAGAGACAGAGTGGGGAGGAGAACAGGCAGATCTACTGAAATACACTGCTGAGGGGAGCAGTGGGCGAGGCAGGAAAGGTCTGCTGTGCCCTGTGGGACGCTCCCTGGCTGGGGATCAAACCTGTGCTGCAGTGGCTCTGGATAGCTTCATAGTGCTGTGACTTAACCCCTTGTACTACCAGGGAGGCCTTCTGTTTTGTTTTTTGAAATCATCTTTAGAAATCTTTTCTAGGGAAGATTTGTCCCTTTCTTCCCATTTATGTATTTTTTAATCAAAAATTTATTTGTATCCATATGAACACATATGTGTGTGTGTATATATGTAATATAAATTATATGTAATAATACATATTACACACAGGTCATACTCTAATACTCCAGTCTGATCATAGGGAAAATAGTATTTATCAATATTTGCAACAATCACTAAGAGTATCTTTTGTAGCAAGGGTTTAATCATTGCAGTAATTGAAGTTGAGTGGAAAGAAAATTTGAATGACATTCCATAAAAGAAACTCCTAGTCAGAGTACAGCACACGTAGTTAGAGACTGACGGTGAATGGCTTTTCCTATGGTTAGATATATCAGTGACGGTAACATAAAGAATGACATTTTATACAGAGGAGAGCTGCTTCTGCTTGGCTGCATTCAATCACTTGGGAAGAAGTTTTGTGTCAACTGATTACAAATTTGTTTTTAGACTTTACTGCTTTGGAGACAACATCTGTCTAAATGGATCCCAAAAACTGACAAACAGCACATTGATGTAATTTTGATTTTACTTTCATGCATAGTAATTGCATGGTAATAGTAGTAAGAGTCAGTAAAATTTTGATCATTGGGATAATGAATACACTAAACTAAAACCTACAATCTTACATGTGAACTATTAAAAATAGTTAGCTAATCAAGTGTGGGAAATAGGTCTTGCAAACAATACTGAAGTTTTGGTTATTATGAGAGAGAAAAGGGAAGAAATTGAGGCAATTAGATGTTTACTGGCAGTAAAAATTACATTAAATGTTAATAGGAAGAGATGAAACTTGGTTAACAAAATCAGTCTAATTTCCATGCAAGACATAATGTAATATTAAGTTTTACACATGCTAGATATGTAAAATTTTAGAATTAATGCACAGAGAATACATACCTCCCCTCTCCTTTATCTCATTTTTCCACTGCTATTTTTGAAAACCTTAATGCAGTCCTGTATTGAATACCACCGAGGAGGTTCTTAGAATGTTATTGTTCATACAAACGACTCAAAAAAAGAGGCAATTAAGAAGAATGAGCGTACTATTTCTGTGTTATTTTAGGGCATCAGGGATATTCTTGCTTCAAAGATTTTTACTGTCTTAGGAAAGTGGCCTTGCTCTCTTTTTTACACTAACAGTGTACGAGGGTTCCTTTTTCTGCACATTCTCACCACACTTGTTTTTGGTCTTTTTGATATGGGCCATTCTCACAGGTGTATAAGGCATTATCTCATTGTGGTTTTGATTTGCATTTCCTTGATGATAACTGATGGTGAGTATTTTTTCATGTCACTGTTGACCTTCTGTTTATATTCCTTGGAGAAGAGTCTATTTAACATTTCTACCCATTTTTGATGGTTATTTGTTTTCACTTTGTTGATTTGAAATAGTTCTCTCCAGATCTTGAATATTGCCTCCTGGTCATATAACACACACAGTTTTTAACGTAACATCCTATGACAGGTATCATTTTCCCACTGGAGTGTGAGCATCTTAATGGGAATTAACATGTCTTTTCAATTTTGATATTACAGTGCCCAGCACAGGCTCTGACATTCTAGTTTCTTGCATGTTGTAGAGAAGAAAAATTCAGGAAGGGAAGATTGAAGAGAGAGAAGGAAGAGGAGTGAAGGAGAAAGAAAGGAAAAAATGCCAGGAGAGTAGGGGAAAGAATATAATTATACCTATCAAAACAAGTACACATTGGTTAAAGAAACTATGTCAAGCACATTGCTAAATACTCATGGTAATGCAAAACTGCATCAGTTCCCCAGGAATATACAAATTAGAAGTTGTGACATGTATATAATTAAATATAAGTAACTGTAAGATACAACAGATGTTGAGTCTCTGTAAGTGATCAGATATCTGCCATATGTGCAGCTTACCTGGACACAGCTCTGAGGCACAGAATTTGACTACAAGACAAACAATCTCCTATCCCCGATGACTGAACTGGAGGGCACACCTGACCTGAAGACATTTAACCAGCAAACAAAGGTGTGGCCTTTGTGAATGTGCAGGCTGAGTCGATCAGATTTTCTCTGGAAAGAAGCAGTTGTCAGTGGGAGTTGAGACTGCTAGGCCATTACAGCAAGAGTCTGGGAAGCTCTCATGCATTACATAGAGAATGAAGTGAGGGAGAGGAGAAATGGAAAGGAAGTGGAGTGCTGTAAACAAAAAATTGGGCACATGAACAATGAGGAAGCATTTCATGGAGAATGGAGAGAAAAGCAGACATGCCAGTAGCTGCACGAACATTTTGAGAAAGAATTTGGTGAGAGAGGGAAAGGGTGGGAGAAGGGAGAGAGAGAGAGAGAGAATGTAGTTCAGGGTTTTCTTTATGTGGGGTTGACTGATCCTGCAACAGTTTTCAATTCTACATGTGTGTCTTTATCAACTCCCTTTCTTATCAAGGTAACTTTCCAGGTGTTCTACTCCTTCAAGTGAATATCCAGACTTAAAAAAAAAAAAAAAAAGCAATAAAGAACAAAGGGAGGTAAGATAGTTCCTGCGCCTCCCCAGAAACAATGTCAGCAACACTCTTTTGTGTTTAGCGGTCCTCTCCTTGGACTGACCTGCAAGGTTACTGGTGCAATTTGATAATATTGAAATGCAGTGAGGTCTGGAAATTTCAAAGAGTTTAAATCAGCAGATCAAAGGAAGTCCAAACATTTACTGTTTTTAGAAAATCATGGGTGATTCTTAGGCCTAGAGGAGAAAAGACTGCAGAAATTACATTTTGAAATATGAAGGCAGCCCTGAATATTATTAGCCTTTACAAAAGCTCCATTTTTCTTTCTTTTTTTTTTTTTTTTTTTTTTTGCTTTATTTTGTCGACTTGGAAAACTTACATCCCTGCCTCTTTCTTTCAAATTAAAAGATGAATCATAAAAAGAATTGATTTGTGGTTAATCATGTGATTTTGTTACAGGGCAGGGTGAGGGGTACCCTGGGACCCCCAAACCTGCCTGCTCTAAATAGGTTCTGCCATCTGCAGCATTGAGACAAAACATACTCTACTGCATAAGAACTTCAGTGGAAAGGACTTTAATATATTTAGTGTATGACAGAGAGAAAGGAAAGAATATAGTTTAAATAAATTCAAGTTAAACGCCCAAAGTTACCCATTCCTTCATAGGTAAATGTCCAGCCAAACAGGGTTGACCCAAAGTGGAGCTGCTGAGGCCTGAAAGTTTGCCACAAGTCTGAGGCATCCTCTGTTCGGAACACATAGGAAAATGAAGAGGGGCCAGGGAAGTCTGGAAGGAAAAGAGCAACATCAAGATGAAGGATGGCATTGTCAGCCTCCCCACGGGTCTTTCACCCATGTCTGTGTCAAGTGTCTCTTTCCAAGTCCCCCCAGTCCCTGGTACAAGTCCAAGACCGAGAAACAAATGCAGCTTCTTCGAATGTCTCCAATCCACATGCCTCCTCCAAGTCTGTTTCTTGATCTCCTTCCTTCCTTCTTCCTGTCTCCTCTCCAACTTCTCCTCCAGGCACAGCTCCACCCTTCCTTATGGTGGGGCAGGAAACCTGGAACCACCCCATTCCCTGGGGATGATCCTGTTACAGTTTGATAGTTATACAGCCCAACTTATTTTTAATCATCTGCTTTATTTAGTAGATCCTATTTTCCTTCCTTCCTTCCTTCCTTCCTTCCTTCCTTCCTTCCTTCCTTCCTTCCTTCCTTCCTTCCTTCCTTCCTTCCTTCCTCCCTCCCTCCCTCCCTCCCTCCCTCCCTCCCTCCCTCCATCTCTCCCTCCCTTCCTTCCTTTCTCTATCATTTTCTAGGAATTGAACTTGCAGTCTAAACTGGGGGAGGGTGACACATACAAATGAAATTATCAGTCAAAGTAAAAGGTGATTTACATTATAATAATCATGGCAGCTTAAAGTTAAACTGGAGTTGCAAAGTAATGTCTGATGAAATAACTGACTTCCAGATTTCTTGGTTTGTGCACATGGTTCTTGGTGTGGTCTAGTAATGTGCGTGATACCTCCTCCACTCTGACATACTTTACCAATTGCTTCTTTCATCAAAATATTTACCTATTGTCATTGTAACTGAATAACAAAGGACAATAACATGCATTATCGTCTGTACCCGGTCCTTTATCATTGGTACTCAGGCACAGGTAAAAATATCATACTTAGGTGATAGGATATCCCTGGAAACTAGTAAGTCATATTGAACTTGATTCAATTTGGTAAATATTATCTGACTACTGGGAAATCATGAGACATATTGTAGCAACAGAACAGCATGTCTCCTACAATAACCTTTTTATTTATTTAATCCAGCTCATTAATAAAGATCTTCTTTTCATTATCCTGATGTACGAATAATCCAAAACCACAGGCTCACATTTTGACAGCTAATTTTGCAGGATATAATTTTCCTGCTTAACCCAAGAGGAAAAAGAGACGGATGATTGAGATTAATCATTTGTAAAATTATAATTCTGTCACAGATAATAATTTGCAAGATCTTTTCCTTTCCTGAAATCCCCAGAATGTACCATAAATTGTCACACTTTGTAAAAGAACGTGTAACACATTAGGGGACTCCTAATAAAGCAAGTCTGCTAGAAAAACAAACCAATTGCCTTATAATTGGCATGTTCCCCACGTGACTATTCTTCTGTGAAGGAACATTGTGCCTTGGGTGAAGAAGGGCTTAAAAATTATTATCAAGAGGTGGTTACCACCATCTCTTATTACCATTTCAGCTGCAAGAGATGGTATTTCTTTATCTCATATAAACCCGTTAGAATATACAATTGTGTTCCCAGAAGGTGAATTGTTCCCTTGTGGAAAAGTGAGCAAATTGAGAAAATTTTAATTATTTCCAATAAAAAAGACTATCAAATGGACATATACATATATTGAATTTTTGAAAATAACTATTTGTGTTGAGGATGGGCAGGACTTACTCTTTTTATGGCAGAAATCTCTGTAAACTTTATTTTTTAAACTAGCTTACAGGCATTTAATACTGTTCCAACAACAAAGGCAAAGAAAAATCAAGGGTTTTATGTCAGATTGGCAGTCAGTTTTTAGACAGTGTGGGTCTCCATGGAAAGGGGAGTATGAATAACTGTAATTTCTTGGCCCACATTTAACTAAATTGATTAGGGCAGAAGCTAATGAGATAAGGGTCATGGGTTCAATGCCTGTGTGGGCCAGCTCGTTTTGCTCTGTTCACATCTGCAGAATACACTCAAATCCCACCAGTCGCCGGAATGCACACTGAAGGGGTCCAGGCTAGACAGGCTTTAAGTGGGTCAAAGCACTTGATGTTTAATTCTTGTTAAAAAAACAGCACCCAAAGACCTACTTTCGCAAGGGTCGACCACTTCTCACCAACTCCACAGCCCCCACTTTTCTTTGAGCCACCACTATCTTTTGCCAAGATTATTACAGTATCTCCTAGCTCCTCTCTTGCTGCATTGCTTGCCTCCTTTAGATTATTCTCAACAAAGCAACAGAGCAATCTTGTTAAAATGAAAATCATAACAGGTCATTCTCATGCTTACAATCCTCTGATAACTTCTCATTCAACTCCAAGTAAGAACCAAAGTCCACACAATTAAACACCCCACCCCCCCCTTTCATCGAACCAATGGTAACTACCTCCTTCTGTTCACCCATAACATCTGGCATAAGCTTCCCAATATGTCTATGCTTTCACAATATATAGGAAGACAATTTCGTTTTACCAGAAAAAAAAAAAATTATTTTGCACTAGCACCTGAGGATGGAAGAGGCAAAAGACCTGACTTTCTTTTTAAAAATTGGAAAGATAAAAATAGAGAAGAAAGCATAAAGCGATCCCTTGATTTTTTTCTTTGGTAGCAATGAAAGCAAAACATAATATCTCAACTACCTCAATAAATACAAAGAATCCCACTAGATATAAAAATAGTCTTCAGATTGTCTCAAAGAAAAAAAGCACTTTTCTAAAATGTTTGTAAATGTTCAATCCTAAAGAAACATTAGTAGAAAATGGAACACAAATTAATGCAAGAGATAATTTAAGGAGGTTAACTTTGATCTTCAGTGATCAACGTCAGCTCAGGAAGGACAAAAACATAAGGACCAAAATTAGCATTCCTAGAATTTTTGAAGATTTTACAAGACTTTCCTGATTATGTATTGCCAAAATTAATGAAATAAGTCATATCCAGAATTAGTTTCAGTGGTTAACTCTCTAATAAATGTAATGATTTACATTTACAAGCTCATACAATACCCCATTTGAGCATGTGGTGCACATAAGGCATTCATTCATGCTTTGAAATAACTTAATGAACACCTACTGTAAGGTGAGCACTGTTCTGGGTCCTGGGGGGCAGTTCAATGAATAAAATAGAGAATAGTACAGTTTTCAAAAGGCTTATGTTCTGAGGGGAGGAGACTAGAAAAGGCAGAATAAATAAATTCATTCTATACTAAAGTACAAGCTGGCAACTGCTATGGATTAAGGAAAAAGTGGACTTGAACAAAGAAAATAAAGGATTCTATATGCAGGGGTGGCAACAGGGAGCAGGGTATGCAGTTAGATGTCACACATGTTATAGGGCAACAAGAAGGTCATTATTGTCACCATTTCAAATATCTTAGAGTTAAATGACTTCTCCAGGAACAGCTAAGAGTTTAATTCATTAACAGAGATAAGTCTGAAACCCTGGTTAAAATAAAAATTCCGTTCTATACTTGTTTATTTGTACCTTGCTGCCTCCTTAGATAATGGAATAGTATCATTTTGATCAGAAAGCTCCTTCTTTGTAGATAATGTCTTGTTTTAAAAGTAAGTTTCCATGTCAAGCAATCAGATCCAGACACGAGGGTTCGAGCAGGCTGCCCCAAAATACGTCACCTTGGCATACTGATTGTTTTGAGTTATACTGACTCAAGAAACAGACAATGGGGTGCAAGGAGAAAATTCTAACACTCCTTTGTTTTTGAAAGCAAGAGAAAATTCCCCTATGTTCACTATCTTTCTTACAGGAAGTGGGGTACAAAAAAAATCCAGCCTGGAGATGGGATACAAAAAAAAAAAAAAAACCCAGGCAAGTAAATAAACCATTACTTAGGGACTGGAACACCGTATCGATAAAGCCCAGTAGCATTTATTCTCCGATTTGGGGTCATGTCTCAGAAAATTTTAATTTGGGATTTGATTTAAATAAAAGGAAACTGAAAAAATGCCTGGTGTGTAGCTCAGAATCTTCATCTTCTATGACATGAAAAAACGACTTGAGGTTACCCTGGATGCAACTGGTGTGTATTTTTCTGTACCATTTTCTTTTGACTGCTGCTTTGCTGCACCTCCCTGTTAGAGGATATAAAATATCTTTGTATCTTTACAGTGACCTTCCTTTACATCTGGATTCCTTGGATATTTGCCCAAAACCTTTCACCACTCACAAGACCACCAGGCCACCAATACCACAAACACTCAAGTAGGCATACTCAGTGTTAACTGAACTGGAAACTCATGGACTGGAGAGTCACAAGACAGGGAATCGGAAGGTGGATCTAATGGAAAACTTCATAATCCTTGCTGTTACTATCTGTATCTTTGCTTGGACTTTCTGAAAGTCTGTGCTTCTGAACTGAAAAGTGAAGCCATACTTGTATCATCAAAACAACTGGCTGGGAAACTGGAAAATTCGATGGGTCAGGTGTTCTGGCTATACATTCTCATCTAGCCAGTTTGACTGATTCTCTTCATTATGTTGCATCTTTTATTTATTTAATAATGTCTCTCCTACTATGTATGAAAACATATTCATTTTGGAATATACACAGTATATGAAACTATGAATGTGAATAAAATTTAAAGCCATAATTTCTGTGCTATTAATATTTACATATAATTTTTACAAGTACTTTGAACTTCCTTATTTGTATGTGTGCATGAATTCTTTACATATACTCTTCTACATACTATTTTGTAACCTATTTCTTGTACCTAAAAATATTTCATTATTATTTTAATAGATTATTAAATATTATTTTTCAGTGTGGCTTTTAATTATTGAGTAACAACATAATTTTCTTTAACCAACTCCCTGTTGTTGGATCACTAAATCATTTCTAACTTTCAAAGTTATAAATATATGAAATACTGATGAACAATCTTGTACATAAATTTGGTGTATATATATCAGATTAGTAGTACAGATTATAATATGAATGAATTTTTGCTTGAATAATATCGATGACATCTATTAGCAACTATAAGAACCCAAGTAAATCTGCTAAACAGTTATAATTTTTGGGTGCAGTGGGAAAAAAGCAGCCAAATAATACTATCTTAAAAATCTATACTAAGGACCTCCCTGGTGGCCTAGGGGTAACTCTCAGCATTATCACTGCCATTGCCTGAGTTTGATCCTTGGTCAGAGAGCTAACTCACATGGCTCAGTAGACCTCTCCTCCCTCCCACACTGCTCCCCTCAGCAGTATATTTAAGCAAATCTGCCTGTTCTACTCTCACTCTGTCTCTGGTGAATCCTCTCACCCCCCAACGCCTCTGGCCTATACCGCAGTTCCTGTGGGGATAAATTTTTTAAAAATCTTAAAAAAAAATTTATACTAAATAGTCAATGAAGTAATTGCTTTTACATACATACTCATTTCAATAGTAATGCTTCCATCATCCCTGTCTTCTAGGAGAAAAGGACAAGGACCAACACTTGCTTATTCTGTTTAGTTTTTGCATATGTCGCCTCATTATGGTGGGATTTTAATAGCTGTCTTAGATTTGATTAACAGATTCCTATTACGCAGGACATTAAATGAATATTTATTAGAAGCAGTTCAGAGACAGTTGTATTTGAAGCTCTGTCTCTATCAAATGTAAATCTGAAGGCCATGGAAGTGGTATTCATTGGGGAAATCTCCCTGAGGGCAATTGTTTTGGAAGTTAGCTACTGCTAAAGGAGAACATAGGTGCTAGTTGAGTGAATCTTTTATCAGATTACTACAAAGAATCAGAATATGTATTTGGTCTTATCAACTAAATATTTCTGGATTCTGTAATAGTCATTGAGCATGCCTTATACTCATTTGACCATACCCAAGTTAAGAGAAACTTCTCTAGGACATTGTTCTTAACAAGGTGTGGTAGAATGTGGCTTTTGAAAGATCAGTAGGGGTCCAGCTTAGATGGGTTTCTAAAATAGCATCTAGTTGGGCTTAGCTACTAGATGTCTCTTGACTCTTAATTGAAATGCAGCTAAGAGGGGCACCAAGTCCCAAAGCCTTCTGGTCAATCATTTCCTAGTTTGGTGCCCATAATCCCATTACTGCTCATGTAGACTCTTACTTTCCAGGGTTGAAAGTTACAAGTTATGTTACAACATAACTTCATGAAAATCACCCTGACTTTCTGTCCTTTTATCCTATCGATGATCTGGAATGCAAGACATTACTCTTTGGTGGGAAACAAGTCAATTTACAGCATTTCTTAATGTCTTCCATAGAAGTCTGGAGGAGATTGAGTCTGTATAGCAGTCTTTTGTGGAGAGGGGTGCACATAGAGATCAAACATGGACTTTTAATATGTTTTTATAGAACAAATCATTATCTATCAGGAAAGAATGACAGTTAACTTCATAATTCATGGTGTAGAATGAAAGCTAGTTATAATTTGCCTATCTGCATCCTAAATCAATAGTAGGTAGTTTGAAGGTAGAGTTTTAAAAATAAAGTTCAGCAATACCTAATTGTAAAAATACTTGCATTAATATGGTAAAATATTCAGTACTATTCTCTGGTATTTTGAGTGAAGATCTCAGAGCAATTTCTTTGTTATACTTCAGATTTGAGTTATTTAGAGGAAAAAAGGCTCAATACTTTAACCTCTGTGAGAGCCAACAAATGCAGAACATGTAAAGTAAAAAGACAGTACAAATTTTTCAAGTATCTGCATAAATCTAAATGACTCTTTAGTAAGTAAGGAATACCTAATTGCTCTGAGGTCATCTTACTAGAATAAACTTTGGCCACTCTGTACACTTCCTGTAGAAAGAATCAGCTCTGCCTCAGTGTGGGAGAACTGAGGGACACATGAGGAGGACTTTGGCTGAGCACCACAATGCACTCACTCTTTGACATCCACTAATGGAGGGAATTGGGCTGTCCACTAAGCCCCCCCTTGCCCAAGTGAAAATGTGAACTGGACATAGATAACAATAAATAAGTAGAAATTATCTTCAACTTGAATGATGGTTTTTCATTTACAGGTTCATGCAGGAAGAAGAATTAGTAATGATTAGAGAACAAATATGTGAGACTAAAAATGTGTTGTCTGATTTATGGGGTAAGGTTATTACAACATTCCAACTCTTCTAAGGACCAAGTTTTGCTAGGAAATCACATTGCCCAGTTGCAACCTTTTGAAGTACCAGGTCACTTACTTTAGTTTGACTAATTCTGGATGGTTGTAGCCCTTAACTTGTCAACACATCTCTGTGTACACCAATGGCTACAGTTAGTTTGTTTTACTGGTTTGATCTGGGGAATCCTAAGATTCTATTTATTACATTCACTGTTAAAAGCAAAATGAAAACCAAAATCAGTCACTCAAAGAAACAACTGGCCTCATGCTGAGGGACATTGGCTGTCATATCAGACCACCCCTTTGAACATAATAAAAGACTATACAGTTTTCACATCAGTTTCAATAATCATGTGTGCCATTTTAATTAAACCAACTAATGTTCTCTCAGTGCCTATTAGAGCCTATAAAGCTAGGGAACCCGAATTTATTGCCCTTCCCAAAAGAAGGAAGAGAAAATACTTTGGAAGTATGTATTCTACTTTAGTTTGATGTTTATGATGGCCAAGAGAGTCACTCTTGGTTCCAGAAACCTGAGATATATTGGGACATACTTCAGTTCATGAATAGTATTTAATTTAGAACAAATAAAATGGAACAATCTTATCTGACACTTTAAGAAGCTATTGCAGGGCCTCCCTGGTGGTGCAGCGGTTAAGCGCTGCACTGTGGAGCTGTTGGCAGCAGCGACGTGAGTTCAATGCCTGGCCGGGGAGATTCCCACATGGCGCGGCAGACCTCTCCTGCCTCGCCCGCTGCTCCCCTCAGCAGTGTATTTCTGTCAATCTGCCTGTTCTGCTCCCCACTCTGTCTCTGGTGAACCCTCAAGCCGCCCTACACCTCTGGCCTGTACCCCAGCTTGTATGCATAAATAAATAAATCTTAAAAAAAAAAAGAAACTATTGCAAGAGGGAGAGATTATCATAGACTTAGAAATTAAGTAAACTCAACAATAAGGCAAATATTTATTAGTAACTAGAATGATTTTAGTAAGAAGTGATTCGTGAATGACTAAACATGTACCTCAGAAATTAAAGTGTTGCTGCAATGTAGCTACCAAAGCTGTCCAAAATAAAAATGTATAACACCTTGAAGTCCACTGCATCCATCTATTCTTCATCAATACAAATGCTTTATATAAGTTCATGAGGAAGAGGAATGAAAAACATGAGATACTAATCAAAATATTGTATAAGGGCCTCCCTGGTGGTGCAGGGGTTAAAGACACAGCACTATTAAGTTATCGGCAGCCACTGCAACAGGTGTTCAATCCCCGGAGTAGACTCGCTTATTCTGCTCCCCACTCTGTCTCTGGTGAATCCTCTCATGCCCCCACCCCCACCTCTGGCCTACACCCCAGTTCTTGTATGCATAAATAAATAAATCTTTAAAAAAATATTTTATAACTTGCTCTGTCCTAGAAACTGTTACATGCTGATGTTTTGTCATTCTTCTGTTACAAGGAGAGGAAGTCCTTATCTCAGGGCCCTAGATAAGAAATGAAATGGGGTTGGATGTCATCACTTTTAGTCATTCAAGTAAAAGACAGGGAGGTGGGTTAGCCAGTGTCTAGAGAAATAAGACCAGATGGTACCTCTATCAACTCTGCTGGCCCACTTACTGCTTTCACTTTTTCGATATAATTTAAAGTTAAAAGCTTTCCAACAGAAAGACGGCCAAGAATCTAATGTGGGAAATATGTGAATAATATATATTATCTAGAACAGAAACTAAAAAACTTGTAGAAAATCCTTTTGGGCTCAGTTTGGAGTTCTGAAGTTTTCCCTCAAAGCTTATAAAATGAGCAGATTAATTAATGTGAGGCCTGGAAAGGAGAAGGGGATTTCCCCTGATCTTTCGCCAAGAATGTTCCTTAAACACTTCCTAACAATTTGGCAAGATAGCATTATAACATCATCATTTTACAAAAAAAGGAAATTGAGACTTAGAAAGATCAGACATCTCTTTCAATATCGCCCTGTGGGGATGTAGTAAAATGGGAAGCCTTGTCTGTTGGCTCCTTTTAATGTTTTTTTTCAAATAGAAGAATGAGAATGGGGAGATAAATGTGCCAAATGCAAGCAAAGAAGGTGTATTTGGTTGATTAAACAAAATAGATGATTTGAAAACTGGGGGTAAAGTGACTAACATGTCCCTGCTGCAAGCCACCACCCTCCCAAAGGCAAAGAAGAGGCATTTGTCTCTTCAATACAGAGATGAGGCATTTTGGGGGATGAGGGAGATGTTGTTTCCCTCCCCGAGAGTAGGTTGAGATGGTTATACTGCCTGAGAATAAGGTTATACCATGGCAAATTCCTGCCAGAGTTGCTAAGTAAATATGAAGTTAATTAGTTCTTTGGACTTCGACTTGTTTGGGTTCTAGGAGCCAAGTTCCTTTGGACTACACAAACATGTCAGGTGTTGGTAAGCCATGAGCCTTTTATCCTTCTTGCTAACAAAGGGTTGCACATTGTAGAAATCATTTTTTTTCCTTTTGGAATCCACTTTAGGTATATTTTTGGAACCAGACAACATAATTACTCTTATTTCTTTAGTCAACCACACCTGATTATTGAGCAACAATATAAATGTTATTATTCATATTGCAAATCCTAATCCTCTGTATAGTCCAAAGTGGTTTCAAATTGTTTAGATGTAGAAAAAACTTTGGACACCTTTAAAGAACACATATCTGACCCCTTATGCATACTCAAAACAATAATACAGAGTCTCAGAATATAGTTTCTAAAATCAGAACTCCAGCAATTAGAACAATGTCAATGTAAAATTAACTGTGACCTTCATGGTGACTACTTTAAGTTATGTCACTTATTTGGATGTTTGGGACAAGAAATGTTTATCAAATAAGAAGTAACTTCAATAGTAATTTCAACATTAATTTCCATAACAATTTCACATTTGATTGTTTTTATTAGCGTGCAACACTACGATTTTTTTCTTTTTAACTGAAATGTACCTTATAGAAAAGGGCACATCCTGAAGATTTTTAACATATGTCTGTGCACTTCTGTGTAATCAATAACAAGCTTAAGACATAGACCATTTCAAGTGCCCCACAAGGCTCCCTGTGTCCCCTGCCAGTCAGTAACTCCACCCTAAGGATGACAATTGATCTCACCTCGAAATACAGTAGATGAGTTTATAAAATCTCTTGCATTTCCTCTAGGTGGAATAACATACTGGTACTCTTTTATATCTGACTTCTCTCACTTAACATCATGTCTATGAGATCCAGCCATATTGCTATGAATACCAGTTTTACCCTATCTAGTTTTGAAGATTTGATTCTATGAATAGACCACCATTCATAGACCCATCCTACTGTTTGTCGATGTTTGTGTTTACAGTGTGGGGCTGTTGCCAGTAAAGCTGGTATGAACACCTGTGTGTTCCAATGGCTGGACTTAAGCAATTATTTCTAATGAATATGTTGCAAGAGAAAAAATGCTGAGTAATACTTGTGTTAAGCTTTCCATTTTTTTCCCCAAAATGTTTGTACCAATTTGTTCACCTGAATTTCTGAAATGACAGAAGAAGAAAGACCATTTGAACAATTTACCTTTCTATAATGACCAGTATTTCTTTACATGAGCTGTTGTCTTTAAAGAGAAACTTAAGAGATATTAAAACAAAATTACTGCCATTTTATTTTCCTCTTTGTTTTCCTAGAATATTCTGAACCCATTAGATTTGTAAAATCTCCATTTTCTTTCTTGCTGTTTTCTCCAGATAGATAAACCTTTTTTCTTTATTGGCATATCACTGTTGATTTGCACACTTGAGGTGAATTTCTGGCAAGAAAGGTGGTCGGATCTTCTCTTTCACCTACTGCATGTATGGGTAAGACCCTAACCGCATCAGGTGGGAGGGCCAGGAATTACCCTGTATGTGAGTGGGCGTGAGACTCAAGAGATTCAACAAAGGAACTGTGATATCTTCACCATACCATAAAACTAAGAGAAGTATAGTGACAAATTGAATTCCCAAGACTGGTCCCCAGTACCTGAACTTTTAGCCTGTCATCGCTCCTCAGGATTTCATCATTAACTTACCCAGATAATTACCCCTGGGTGCGGCCAAGGTTCTAATTCCTAGGCAAGAAAGCAAAATATCACTGACGGCTCTTCCCAGCTGTATGTTTTAGTAATTCCAGATGTGCAAATCAAAGAAATGCTGGCAACAATGTGCTGTCCAAATAAAAAGGAAATGAAATGTGCAGACTGTTTTCTAAACATTTCAAAGACCACAGAAATCCAGCCAGGACCAAAATCAATATTTGCATTTTAATCTTTGCTTAATTTGAACTATTACAGTCTGTACCAAAGATAAAAGCCTTTGGAAATTGAATTTATTTCCCTCCATTATTATTTTTTGTCCTACTGTGTTTTTTGTAAAACATTTTGAAGGAAGCAGATATTTGATTTCAAACTTTCATTTTCAAAATAAATATCCTTCTTTTCTGGGAACTTTTGTCAGGAATCTCACTTTGGAAGTTCTGTTTATAATAAATTATCTTGTTATATAAATCTTAACAGTCTTTTAATTTTTTTTTGTAATTTAATGAAACTGGACCAAACCCAATTAAGGCTAATTGGTACAGATTTTGTATTAGTTTCATGTATGCGTGCTGGATGTATACTCTGCAATAACAAAATCAAGCTACAGTGATTAGCAAGCTGCTATATAATATGACATAGTTTTAAAGGTTTTATCTCATTACTAGATAATAATAATAAAATAATGAATTATATTATGTGATCATAACAATGGACCATGTTTAATCAAAACTATAGTTTATAATTTGTCTCTTTGAACATTCCACACATGAGAATGAGGATTAAGGGGAAAGAAGCCAGAACTATGTCACTTGAATAGCCATATTAAAAGTCATAATAATATGTGCTTTAAGATTATAGCCTTGCACTCAGGACCTGTTTCCCCTTAATTTATGCAACATCCTAACCAACTATGCAAGTGGTTTTCAAACTCCTGGTAGAAGAGAAACAGAAGATTAGTAAGAGTCTGAAACAGAGGAGTCAAATATCACATGAAGGATGGCAGACCTCTGAGTAGGAATAGAATATCAGTCTCTAAATGGGGAACACAGACTTTGTTGATAGCAGTCTTTATCAGCTCCTCCCTACTTGTGATGTGGCAGACATGATTCTACTCAAATTTTATAGTCATGCCTAAAATTAGATATTCTCACAAAAAAAAATTTGTTTTAAGTGACTAACAAGTTGTTTGCTTAAGGGCCAGTGGTTAAGAGGTTTGTACTCCATAGTCCTAGCCCTATGTATTATATTGACTACTAAGTGTTACTGCCTAGTTTCCAAAATAATGATTTTAAGGCAAAAAATAATAGTTCAAAGCAAAAAAAAAAATGTGGTAATGAAAAGGCTAAAAGCAGTAGACTTACTACTACTACAGAAACACGACTAGCTGCAGTCATTTTTAATTGGGGAAAATTGTACACCTGCCTCACAGATGCTTTTTGTGTCCTGCTTTTTAATACTCGTGGATGCAGTGACCAGTTGCCAGTAGGTTTAACCAAAAAGCCCTTGCTTGAGTTACAACATCTGAATCCCTTTCTGCACTGTGTTTCCTTGCTATTGTTACATGAACACCAAAAGGAGCCCAGTTGGCCATCTTGACACAGAAGTAAACTTGGATTTGACATTTTTAGAGGCCAGCCTTGACCCACAGGGCAAAATCAGTGGATACACAGCCCCTCTTCTGTCCCTTGGGTGTACAATAGTGATGTCCATCCTCAGAGGCTCCCATGCCAAGACAGCCCAGTCATTCACCTTATAAGCAGAGTGAGAATAACACATAGACCTGCTTTTTCTACTTCCTAGTTTCATATTTCCCAACCTTGACCTTTGTTCCTTAAGATTGCTTTCTAAAATGAATGATTTGCATGCAAACACCTGTCTCAGGCTCTACTTTTCCAAAGATCCTACATTAAGATAATGGATAACTGATAATGACCCTAAAAATCAGATTCCCAGCATAGGAGTCAAGAATTGGGTCACTTGATTTCTAGCTTTAGTATAATTGGCCTCATCATGTGATCAAAATCAAGAAATCTATTGGTACTAGAGGTATCCTTGGCGATTGGATGTCACTCTCAATAGAAGAGTCATGGCAGAAATACCTAGGGTCCAGAGCAAGAATGGACTTTATGTGGCAAAAAACTACTTGCTATTGGTCATAAGCTCCTAGACTAGTGGACTAGACTCTAGACTCCCGACTACGGACCATCAATAACTCCATCAGATCTCCCAAGTCATAAAAGGGGAAAGTGTCCGAGCTATCTATTGTTTGATGGGAATGGTACATATGCTGATTGGGCCCAGAAGGGTTGGAGGGCACAACAGTTATCTTTCTCTTATTACCTCCTCTCTTTTTTTTTTTTAAGATTTACTTATGCATACAATCTGGGGGTGCAGGCCAGAGGTGTGGGGCAGTCAGAGGGTTCACCAGAGACAGAGTGGGGAGCAGAACAGGCAGATCGACAGAAACACACTGCTGAGGGGAGCATTGGGTGAGGCAGGAGAGATCCGGTGCGCCATGTGGGAATCTCCCTGGCCAGGCATCGAACTCACGCCACAGCAAGCCTACAGCTCCACAGAGCTGCACTTAACCCAACCCGTTGCACCACGAGGGCAGTCCTCACCTCCTCTGTAATACTGTCTCTCCGTCCCCTTACACACCTGCCCCCTCATAGAGATTCGCAAACATCCAGTCAACAGAGAAGGAAAATCCTTGGACATGCAGCAGAGACAGGCCTTCTTTTTATGCTACTTGTTAGAAATATACTACAGTTACACTCAAGGCAGACCATGAAGTGGTATTTAAAAGCAAATCCTCTCAGTTGGCAGACCTCTGAGTAGGAATATCAGTCTTTAAATGGGGAATACAGACTTTGTTGATAGCAGTTTTTGTCAGCTCCTCCCTACTTGTGATGTGGCAGACATGATTTTCTACTCAAATTTTATAGTCATGCCCAAAATTAGATATTCTCACAGAAAAATTTGTTTTAAGTGACTAACAAGTTGTTTGCTTAAGGGCCAGTGGTTAAGAGGTTTGTACTCCATAGTCCTAGCCCTATGTATTATATTGACTACTAAGTGTTACTGCCTAGTTTCCAAAATAATGATTTTAAGGCAAGAAAATTGAAAATTAATTTGGCAAGCTTCTTAAAGACAGTAGGAAAATTTTAATTAAAATGGTCAAGATTAAAACTTGGTATTAGTAAGTGTGGGTGTTTCAATATCAAGAATATACTCAACTCTCTTGAGTGATATGCAACCTGCAGATTCAAGATATGGATCTAGCAGGAGAGTTAAAAATAGCAGGGAAACTGAGAACACCACATTAAAGTTGCTTTTCATCTAGACCAGTGGTTTGCAAATTACGTTCCAGGGATCTCCCAAGTTATATAATTGTCTCTCAAAGTATATCATGGGGTTGGAGGCTATCCTAGTAACAACTTGAGTACATTTACCTGCTTTAATAGCATTCTTTTCTAAATGTCAAAGTTCTTTCTCTTTTTTTCTAAACGTTGAGGTTCACTCTGAAATTACATTGGAGAAAAAATTTACTACTGCAAAAATAAAACTTGTAAACTGTACTGGAAATCTTCTCATACACCATAGAAATATACAGTCTTTTTTATACAGGGGTCCTCCCAGCTTTGGGGTGACTCACAAATTAGTGCTTTGGAGTACCAACAATTTCTAGTTCAACAGTAAGCTATTATCATGTACCTGGCTCACAGGATCGCTGCTGTTATACATTAACATCAGAGTTAGCTGGGCTATAAGATAATAATGCTCTTTTCTAGTAATATAAATGTAAATTTTTTGGAGCACCTGTATATATATCTACACCCAGGCTTGGCCCTGGCTTTTTGTGGAAGTGGGAATGAAAAAGATGAAAAAAATAATATTTAAAATTGGTCTTAGCAGAGTCCTCTCTACCCTTCTGTGCCCGCAGTAAGAGTGCCTTGCAGTGTTATGTCCATGGCATTGAACTAAGCTAGGCATGGGATTTGATTGGTCTTAAAGTCTGAAGTGCTTAGCAAATGCTTCAACAAGTGATACAGAAAGGTCTTTGATGTTGAGGGTGGTTATTTGCACACAGGAGGCAATGCCCTGCTGAATGTGTCTGAACGTCAAAGTTAGAGCACAGTAGTGAGGCAGGCAGCCTGTAGAATGCAACTCATTTTTCTCAGCCACAGAGCAGCCTAACGAATCCATTTGGATGTTGAGTTGTTTGAATAGCCTTAGAATTGTTAGAGGACAGACTCTAAGGTTATATTGAATTGCATCAAGCTTCAGGCTCATTTATTCTTGGAAACATTACAAGGGCTATAGCTCAGCAATATGAACAAGCAAAGTTTTCAGATTCTATACATGTTGTATTTTTTCAAGGTCATCTTTTTTATATCTTCCTGCTCTTCCTGTTTAGATTACAGCTTTTCTGCAAACAAGGTGAGCCCCTATTGGATATTTTGCTCTCTAATAAAATCAATCCACCTTCCACTCATCTATGTAGCCAATTATGCTATTTGTAAAAACCTCCCAAAGTTAAAAATCATCAAGATCTATTGTGAGCATCAAGGGCTAAATTCCATCAGTAAATTAACCTTCAAATGTTGTTTTTTTTTTTTTTTTTAATTTTCTGCCTAAAACACAATATGAGCAGAAATAAGAACAAAAATCCCATCTCTTGTCCCTGACAACCTCACCCATTCCCCAATTACTGGAGAAAATGCAGTAACACCAAGTAGCCAGTGTCTGTTCTCCACATCCAGTCCTTGTCCCCACGCTGCAGAGTATTCTACAGGTTGGGGCCATCAAGGACTGGGGCTGAGAAATCCCAGAAATTGAGGAGCAACTAGTTTGAACTAGTCTGAAGACGAAGGCCATGGGAGCATGTCAAAAGTAGACTGAATATAAAGGAGGGAGGCTGGGGAGCGTTTGTGTACTTTGAACTTAGACAGTTAGGTAGAGGACTGAGCAAGGGGAGAAGAGGAAATTTCTCTAGTACACAGGAGGCCAGGTTGGAAAATTTGCCACCCTTGTTCTGAATCTTTGTTTTGTGTTTATTTTTGCTTTTATAAATGCATTTTTCTTCTTTTATTAATTCATTTTATTTTTTTATTGCCCTTTTCCCAAATTTTGAAATTTGTTGGAGGCATATTTATGTTTTGTAAATAAAAGAGGATTTTTTAAAATGGCACATAAAACAGATTCCTGTGATTTTCATTGAGATTTATAAGAACTTGAAATATTTCCTTTATTCTTCATGTGATGGACTGCTTTCATTTTAATGTGACACAATACCAAAATGAGGCCTCCAGAGCCCCCAATTTACTAGGGTTTTAAGGTAATTCAAATTGATCATAGGAAAAAAACATTAATAACTTTTTTCTGTAATTAGTGACACTTCCAAAAGAAAACCTAGCTAAATGGCCTCCCAAGCTTCCTATCCTTATAATGCATGTGCTGTCACGCTCCCTGAAGTGGAGTTTGGTCCTGAACTCAAGGACCTTTGCCAATCTGCCCAGTAAATGTGAGGATTCTGCTTCTGACCAATGTTGGTAGGTCTGGGTATTTACTAACATACTGCCATGTATTTTTTTACTCACTAAGTTCCCAAGCATGTATTGAGGGCTTAGTTTCATTCAAGAAGAGTGCTAGAAATCAAGAGATTTTTTAAAAAAAAAAGATCTGATTTTTTTTCCCCTCCATTAGCACCAGTCTGACAGGGATTTGCCATCCTGACTACACTTGGGTGTGAGCTCCGCCGTGAAATCTCTTGCTGTTTTGTTGGCTGCTTACCTTAGACTATATGTAAGCTATTTCCTCGGTGTCTTAATTTTTCTTTCTCCTTGTTTGACCGTATCTATTCTTACTTCACAATGCCTGACTCTTCTGCCCCAGGTCTGCTTACACATACTGCTGCTGCTGCTGCCGCTAACCCCTCCACTCCTGATTATGGCAGAGGCCACATTCAGTCCTTTAATACATTTATTCTGTCTGTGCTTCACTGATACAAAAGCCAGTCATCTCAGTAACACAAACAGTATCAAACACTCTTTAATATGCATTATATATAGTACTAAATACATGTATAACATATATTGTACTATAGAATGCTTAACATAGATAACATATAATACATATCTTTTAAAACTTATACTTTTTTATTCCTGAGTTGGTTTTTATATTATAATATGTTTATACTATAGAATTTTATATCATTATTTCATTTTACTGTTTATATTTTGTATATATAGTATATATAATTTTAGTGAACATACACATACACCATGCCATATGCCACAGGTCTCCTTAGGTGGTTTGCTTTATTTTACTTAAGATGTCGAGCTCTGAGTTCATGTTATTCACCTTTTTATTTTTATTTTATATTTTTTTATTTACATCTTTCACATCATTGTATGTTCCCTGGGGGTTATCCACCATCAATTCACCCATGAACCATCATCATAACACCTTTTTAGAGAAAGATAAAAAAAAAAGACTCTTATACTCATAAGGGTTATATCCCAAGATACTTGAATAATTTTCAAATTTGCAAACACTACTATTAAAGTTAATTTTCCCTAAGAAAAGTACATGCAACAACTATTAGAGAACAAAACTGTGGCATCAAGATGGGGAGTCAGGATGCTGAAATATGTATCTTAGCAAAAACAATAAATGATGCATGCCATGCCCCAGTGGTCATTGACAAATGGTAGAAAATGTGATTGTTAAGTCTAAAGAAGCCAAAGATATCCTGAAGATCAGAATCGCCACATACTTACAAAGCAAGCCACGGGATTATTTCCAAAGTAGGTCAATTGGTTTAGGTTTATGAGAGAATTTACTGTTGTGAATGAGTATCAGAAGGAATTAATCCTGCTCGTTCCCCAGTAACTTGGTTTCCAACCTGTGTCCCAGGGGTGGCATTTGCGTAAGACTCTAGTGTATTATTATAAAGTGCAGAGGAAGTAACACACTAACTGGATTCACTTTTTAAAACTTCTCAGAGTAAAACTTTTAGACGTAGTGCCAAATATCCAGATGAAATCTGAAAGAAAACAAAAACAGCTCTCCAGATGTTTTCCCTAAGTAAATGTATAGAGGTTACTATTCTTAAACGTTGGGGGGACATCTACCTCTTGCTACATAAGAGAACGAGAACCAGATGAAATGTTAGGGTCACCAAAGGCCACGTTGAATTCATAACCGGAAAGCAATGCATCCAATGTGATGCTGGACGACCAGCATGGCATAAGCTAATCACCACAATCTCACCAGATTTTTTAGTTCCAAATTTTCACTCCACTATGCATACATGCTTTTGGCCAATTTAACCCATAGAACCGTGGATTTCTTCCTGTTATGAATGGAGTACATCTCCCTCTCCCTTGACTTTGAACCAATGGTACATTACGGGCCCTGATTTATGAAGAGACTGAAATGTGCTTTTGTATTTGAAATAACCTATATGCACCTTTGACATGGTCATGAGAGAAACTACCACAAGCAGCCTGCTGTCCAGAAAAGAGAAAATCCTATGGAAAATCTGGTGCCAATCTGCAGCTTCAAGTCAAGTCCAGCTAGATCAGCTAGTTCCCAGCCAACTTGCAGAAGGAAGAAAGACTAGTTTTTTCTATGCCACTAAGTTTTGGGATGGCTCGTTATTCAGAATTATTTCAGAAATAGTTGACCTCAAGCATAGTTCTAATCCTGTACTAATTCGGTAGAACTTTAAACCCCTTTACCCAGTTAACGTTAGCCCTAGCCAAGCAAGAGAAGTTGTAGTAAGCCTTTTATATCACCTGTGTGACAGACAAGTACACACAAGGTCAGATTAAATATAAGGTATGGTTTCAGATTAAGAGAAAATATAGTTAAAATATCAGAACACTCTAGTTAGTATGCAAGTCACCATGAATCATCTGAAATAGCCCTTTCTTTAGTCATTCTGGGTGTTCCATCTCTGTGTACAGCTCAGGCTTCTGTGCTGCCCCACACACTTGGTATCATAGGCATGGGTGAAGTCTCCACGGTCCCACACTTCCTTCAGTCCAAAAGAAAAAGGGAAGTCAGAATAACAGATTTAGCTTTCTTAGAACCATCACTAATCAGGGCCTCCCTGGTGGTGCAGTGGTTAAGCGCTGCGCTGTGGTGCTGTCCGTAGCTGAGACCTGGCGCGGCGGACCTCTCCTGCCTCGCCCGCTGCTCCCCTCAGCAGTGTGTTTCCGTGGATCTGCCTGTGCTGCTCCCCACTCTGTCTCTGGTGAATCCTCTCGCCGCCTCATGCCTCTGGTCTTTACCCCAGCTTGTATGCATAAATAAATAAATCTTTTAAAAAAAAAAGAACCATCACCAATTAAATAGATATTTGCATATTTGCAAAGGATGACCAGTACAAGAGGATGTGAAAGTTGGATTGGGAGGTGACTACTTTCTAAATCCTCTCATTTTTATGGCAATTATACATCAGCTTTGGCTCACATTTGGAGAGAGGCTGTTGTGAGCCATGCTTAAGAGCATAAACTACAGATCTAGATCTTGTGCCTTAGTTTTTTCTGCTATTCAAAAAAGCATTTAATTGTACTTGAAAAAATATATGGTTCTTATGAATAAATAGATGATGCGCTTAGAACATAATAAAAGTTACATAACTATTAACTCCTATTATTTATGTATTATTTTACCCATGCAGTTGTTCATTAGTGAGGAAGAGAGATCTTTTAACATCCTAGTATGTCGCAGACACATTGTTAAAGTCCAGCAATGCAAAGGGAATGAGATAATATGACCTCTACACTCTCAGGGGAAAAGAGGGAGACAGATAGGTAAAAATTATCTATTATCGTGTTAGGAGTTTATTAATCATTGTAAGCAAATGCCTTAGGCCCTCAGAGGTTGGGAGTTCAGGAAAAAAAGGGAGATGTTGGTAAAAGAGTAAAAACTTTCAGCTAGAGATGAATATTTCTGGTGATCTAATGTACAGTATAGTGACTACTGAATAATACTCTAGTGTATGTTTTAAAGTTGCTAGAGTAAATGTTCTCATCACAAAAATGATACAGTAATTATGTGACATGATGGAGATGTTAACTAAAGCTATGGTCGTAATGATTTTGCAGTATATAAATGTATCAAACCAATACATCCTACATCTTAAATTTATGCAATGTTATATGCCAATTATATCCCAATAAAACTGGAAGAAAAAAGGAAAATAAGTGTTTTCAAATAATTTTTCAAACATTGCTGTTGGCAGTATAAAATGGCTCAACTGCTGTAAAAAAACATTATGGCAGTCCTTCAAAAGATTAAACATACATCTGCCACATGATCCATCAATTCAACTCCTAGGTAATGAGAGAATTGAAAACTTGTACATGAATATTCATAATAGCATTGTTGATAATAACCAAAAAGTAGAAAACTCAGTGTCTTTTGAGTGATAAACAAAATGTGGTATATCCTTACAAGGAAGGATGATGTACAGTTATATACTACAACATGGATTAAATTTGAAAACATTATGCTAAGTGAAACAACAGGCCACATACTGCACGATTCCATTTAGGTAAAATGTCCAGAATAGACAAATCTATAGAGACAGAAAAGAGATTAGCAGTTACTAGGCAAGAGGAGGGAATTTGCTAATAGATATGGACTTTCTTTTGGGGTGATAGACATGTTCTGGAATTATATAGCAGTGATGGCTACACAGAATAATAAATATACTAAAAGCGACTAAAGTGTACACTTTCAAATGATACATTTTATATGAACTTTATTTCAATAAAAATGCTAAAAAAATTAATAAATTTAAAACTTTAAAAGTAATTCTTCAGCATTAAGATAACTATTTGAAATGAAGTCTTTTTAAACTTACGATTTTTTTCCTCTTTATATTAATATAAATATGTGGGTTTGAGAATGTATCTCCTGGGAAGTAAAAGAAAGTTCAAAAGAACAAAAGGAAAACTATATTATTAAGAATATTTGCCTGAAATTTTGATAGATATTTTTTTCCTTGAGTCTTAGAAAATGCCTAATAAAAATAAAATAAAAATAGAAAAATAAAGATGATTTTATAATATATGAATCATACCTCAATTTTTAAAAAACTTCAGTATCTCTCAAAGGATTCTTTGCTAATGTGCATTATAAATTTCCAAGATGTAGATAGAAAATTTCATGATTTCCATCTTATGAAACAATGGAAACCTTTTTGCTTTTTTCTTGAGGTGCTCTATGGAAACTGCTGTGGGAAATAAATTGCTCTAGTTAGTACATTACACTCCAAATAAATATTAATGCAAGATGATCCAGACTTGGAGTCAATGGTTTAGTTTAAATGATTCATCACGGTTGCTTCTAGGTCAATGGTGTTTCTCCATTTCATTTTGGCTCTGCTGACAGTATCCCCTTCATTACATGTTAAGCTTTTGTTGCCCTGCATTTAATTACTCCTGGTGTGAGATATGTGACTTGAAAAACCTCTTTTAAAAAAAAAGGTAATATCCTGAAAAGTGAGCACAAGGTTTAAGAATGACGATAATTTAATGGAACATGTAGAGCTTAAAATACACACAGTGCTTTAATCCAGCTAAGGCTATAATGCACAAAGCATGACATTTTAAGTCTATTAAGTCATTTTACCAAGATTAGTCTTCAGGTTAGGTGTAATACTCTGGGGACTTACTGTCATAATGGCATGGGGACATTTATGCCCACGGATTTTACTGGTGCTGATACACATTGGTGTCTATACTACACAATCCAGAACAGCTTCAAGAAAAAGATTTCAGTCACACTTATAAAAAAGCAATATTGACTCATGTTTCCTTTTTTCTAAATTGTAAAATAAACCTGCTATGGTGAAGGAAATAGCATGCAATCAACACACAGGAAACTCAGTCTGCATTCTTGATAAATACACCTTTGCAGAA
This sequence comes from Scalopus aquaticus, assembly GCA_004024925.1. NCBI lineage: Eukaryota > Metazoa > Chordata > Mammalia > Eulipotyphla > Talpidae > Scalopus > Scalopus aquaticus. The sequence continues at coordinate 78,607 of PVIJ01000224.1, read as the reverse complement.
TATGAAAAATAATGACTTAGAAAAATGAAAGAATAGGGGTGGGGGAGGAAAAGGAGCAGGAAGGAAAGTAAAGCGGGAAGGGGAGGCAGGAGCAAAAACAGAAACAGCACACTGTCTTCTTCAGAGCCTCTGCTGTGTCGTGACTCTGTCATAACCATTTGATTTTATGCAGAACTCAGATAGTGGGGGACAAATGACATTTCTGATTGTCTTATGCGGTACTGATTATTTTGTTTTCTATTTGTGAGTAGCCATAACTGATTTCTTTTTTGCATGATTAGATTCTAAGCATATTGTATACCAGAAAAAAAGAAGTTTTTTTTTTTTTGTTTTGTTTTTGGTGGTGTGTGGAAAACAAGTCTGATATCATGGGAACCAGATGTATTCATTTGGATAGAGTACAAGAAAACCTGTGAAGATTAGCAGGAAATCTTTTTCTTTGCTCACAAACTGGTGAAATAATTGGCATAAAGTGTGCTACTACTAAGCAAGTTACGCATGCATATCTTACTGGCTACTTATGAGTGAATGACCAAAAAAATATTTTCTTTCTATTAGAAGAAGCTTAAATAGAGGTAAGGGTATGTTTGACATCCAATGCCTGCATTTAGTTTTCCTCATTATGTAAATTACCCTCTGATAGAAGCCTACCTGCCTCAGGTGGAGCTTTCAGCCTTATAGGACATTCCCTCAACCAATTTTATGTGATGATACAGAAACAAAGACATTTCTTCTCTTCTGAGCTCTTATCACAATTATTGTCTAAATACCTATACTGAAACATACCTTATATCGTACATTTTGTAACATGTTTTGAATTATGTTATCTTTATTATTAACATTCAGCCTTTAATATCTGTATATCTTACTTCCCAAAGAAGACTATTTTATAGTAGTAGACTGTAATTTCCTTGAGATCAGGGTCCATGTTTTATATGCTTTTCGACATATCCACAGCCTCCAATTACAATATAATAAATATTCAATGAACTAAAAAATGTCCTTCAATTTAAAAGTTTTTTCTTTCAGAGGATGTACAGTATAATATTGAGGCAGTATTTCATGAATTTATTATTTATTTGTCATATTTTCATATAACCCCTACCATAAATAGGTGACGGTCACGTGTTTTAATATATTTGGAAAATATATGACTCACAGAATCTTTGCGGAAACCTAATTAATTCAGTTCTACTACTCTCATCCCTGTTTTACAGATGAAGAAACTAATGCACAGAGAATCTGTATTTCCAACAAAGAATAAACAGCAAATCCAGAATTCAGAACCACAATCCAGAATTTAGTTCTCTGGTGCTAGATTCTGTGCTGATTTCACCCACTACACTCTGTCTTCAATGGCCATGCGACATATTGACTCTAGTTTCTTTTCACCTCGTGGTCAATGTCAACTACATATTATACACACTTTTATCTATAGTGTTCATCCTGAGGTGACTGGGACGAGCTTACATCAGATTCAACATGGAACACATTTGAAAAAGCATTCCAAATGTTACCTTGCCACCTCTCAACTTAATGTTTTACTGCTGCTCTATTATAGTGTAACTTGCAACAATGCTACCCTGCTTCTTCTTAATTTTTGTTTAGTCACTGAGAATAAATATTTCTATTGTGGCTTCTGTTCCTCTCATCTCTTCTGGCTATGTGTACAATGTTGATGCCTTTTGTTGGAAAACAGAACACCAAGAATTTCTATTTGGCATCATTTCCAGGCCCCATAAAAAGCAGACCTGCTTTAGTCTCTCCCTGGTGCTTTATTCCAGCTGAAGCGGGAAATCATCATCATCCCCTCAATCTGCTCCCAGAAGCTACTCAGCAGCTCCAGCCAAGCTGTCCTGAAACAGGAGTTCACCCTGAGAATCTGCATCTCTTAAAAGTAGTCTTTTAATGTCTCCTTTATGCTAATGAATAAAGGCCCATTGTAAAGACGTTCGCACTTGAAGCAGAAGGACGGTATCCTGTGTGAACGTTGCCCGCGCATTCTCCTCGACCTGTCCACCAACCACAGGATGCCTTTCTCTGCCTTTAAGTGCTGGAGCATCTGTACAATGCAAGTAGATTTGATGTGAGCCAGGGAAGAAAGAGGCCCAGGATGGGAGAGCCTTTGTGGAAGAAACCTTTCAGCGTGTACCCCCTGCTGAGGGTGGAAGAAAGAAATGATCAAAGGGCTCACAAGAGGCCAAGTCTCCTCTAAGAGGACATAGAAAGGACAAAGATTGTTATTTGGAAATATCTAAGAAACTCTCAAGGCGGCGTGGAGAAACAGGACGCTATATAATGCCTCATTGGTGCAGACCAGCCTACTTTGTTTAACAGGGTTACATCTGCATCAGGGCCCACTGGTCATTCAGGCCATCATCCTCAAAGACTTTGTGGAAGAATCTCGCATACATGAAGCTCTTGCCCATCAAGTCCTCTTTTGAGCAGCCCTTTAAATAAATTTACCTTAAATAATAGCTGATATGAACTCTTTCCAGAAATCTCATGTTGCTTAAAATTGTTTATCTCCTTAATCTCAAACATCAACCTCTTATGTGCAGAATGCACAAAGGTTGAAAATAAACATGGCAGACATACAACTCAACCTGCAAACACTGAGCACATCCTGTAACCGGGAAGGGGATGTGCCAGAGACACTGCTCTCAGGAACTTCTTTAACTATCTAGTAAAAAAGACAAGTAACACAAGCTAATAATCATAATACAATGCCCAAAACTGTGGTGATAGAAGCATCTGTATCCAAGGTGTTATGGACAAATAGGAAAGGAATGTGCATCTCAAATCAGGGTGGGCTTCAGAGCAGACGCAATCTATGAATTCATTGTTAGTGGTTTTACCCATGTCATGAACTCCTTGCCTGACAAATAATTTGACTTTCTTAGCATCTAATCCTTAATAGCTCTCCTGTTTTTCTGATAGTGTCACATAACTCTCCTGTCCCCAGATCTGTTTTGGGATTGGGTTGGAACTATTGCCATCAAAAGCTCAATTATAAAAGAGTATAAAATGGACCAAGTCCATTACATCAATTTTCCAATTAGAACTATTCAGGCCAGCTTGGCCTATGTTCCCCCTGCGCTCATTATTTTCTGTCTGAGTATCTTGCCTGACATTTTTTAAAATTTTAGTTATTTTTCTCTTTGTAAAAGTTTTTTCCTCCTATCTCACTTTCTGCTCTCCCCCCACATCCATCTGTCTCTCTCTTAGTCTCTCTCTCTTTCTGTGTGTGTGTGTGTGTGTGTGTATGTATGTTTCTCTCTCTCTCTCTCTCACACACACACACACACACACACACACACACACACACACACCCCGCCACATCACACCTGGGGGATTATACCTAATATATAACATGTCCTCTTCATCTCTTAAACAGTCGTTAAACATAAAAAGATAAGCTAGGAAAAATGGGACAGTTAATAGAGCTCTTTAGTTTTAGGGGAAAAAGTTCTGGACACAAAAATGAAAGCTACATCTATATTCCAATTCCCAAATACTTTTGGCTGTTGTGTTTACAAACAAGCGTAAGCTTGGCGAAATGAAGAGGGCAAGTTGAGACAGAAACCAGGGAAGACAGGGTCAGTAGAAGAAATAAATAACTGGTGTGATTCATGACCAAAAGTCAATGGTTGGGTGCTGTGCTAAGTCCTTTAATCCTCACAATTGTCTCAAGAGATAAATAATATACTTATCAGCCTAATTTTATAGATGAAATAATGGGAATGTAGAAAGTTAAAGAAACGTGTTTGAAGTTAGGTGGAGTAAGGGTATAAAGGCAGATGGGTGGGCTGCGGGGTCACCACACTGCTTGCTCCCACAGCAAAGGTCAAGGGTCACTGATTGGGCACACACCCCTTGTGGGAGGGACAGGAGCCAGTGCAGAAAGAGAGTCTCGATCAAAAGCTTTTAAAAGGGCTTGTATTCCATTGTGAGGCATCTTAGAGACTCCTACCAGAGGCTTTTTCCCTGCCTGAGGCTCTTTATTTTCTTTATACCATTTGAAAGGGTTATAGCTAGGCTTCCACACACTACACTGTAAAAGCAACTACATTGTCAGGAAAAAATAAAAAGACACACCCCAAACAACATAGGTGGGGAATAAGTGGGGAAGGATTTCCTATGAAGACTTAACCCTTGGGATCTTTAATCCCCTACATTTTTACCTAAACATCCTGAACTGCTTCCTTAAGATATGCTTGAAGCTCAGAAAGTCAGAGTGATATTTTCTGTTAGCCATTCCACTTTAATGTTTTCATAAAATCTAATGAGATTTTTGCTAATGCTTCTTCAAACTTAGTTGGAGCTATTTATCAAGAGAATTCCATTTTTGGACATGTCAAAACTTGGAAAGCTTGTCCCTATGTTGAATAAAGTCAAATACAGCATTTAGGACCGTAACTAGTACATTATAAAAACTCAACAAATGTTAGCATTGTTATTATTAATTATGGGTCATTTTGATTAGAGGCATCATATAGACACATCTATGTACTGAAATTATTTTACTCAAATGCTTCTTACTCTCTTATGTTGACACAACCTTATACCAGCCAACTTTTGTACCATAAGGAAAATTATCAGAACAACACAGAGAAGAAATTGTTTGCTACTGGGTGACAGATGCTGCAGTAAAGTACCTTCTAATTAACCAATATCAAAATCCACTCATTCATAAACTCGCTATCACCAGCAGGACAAATATGTTTCTTGAGCATAATGTTGACAATATGCCAGTCAGTAATATTTAGGAAACATGGACTTGGCTTGACCAAAGCAGCACTCCTGGATCCAGAGCGGATGGAGCAGGAATAGTGGCCAGTGGAATCCCAGAGCAGGAAGCAGAGCCACACAGAGCCCAAGAGCTCCCAGGTTTGCTAAGAAGAAAACAAGATATTTTGCAAAGGAATTTGACATTCTACACAAAAAGAAGCTACATGGAGAAAGAAAAGAATGATGGTTGACTGAAGAACAAATGCAGTGTCACCCTTTGATGATCCCATGAAAATAACCCAGGAGTCTGAATTATTTATCTCCAGCCCCTTTCTGCCCCTGCATGCCCCCACGGGCTTTGTTATGCAATGATGGTTATTATTAGGCTGGTTGCTAGAGAATCAGGCAAACAAGCTGTGATTCTCAAAACTAGTCTGGAAAATATTAATTTCAGTTTAAGGAAAGATTTTTTAAATGGGTGTCAGGAATGCATTTGAAGTGGAACGAAAGGATGAATTGAAGAGAGTTTCAATTTTCACAGTTTCCTATCAGGATAAGGAAAACAAAAGAAAACATTGTTTTCTAGAAAGTATTATTTCTTTGTAATTATAATGAGCAATTCTGGCCATTTATTTTTTTCCTGCCTGGGGTCAACTTTTGTCACAGTATATTTTGCATATGAAGTAGGGGGGCAATCTTAAATTAATAACTGTACAAAAGAATGAATATGTTTTGAATGGAAAAGAGGCACTCATGCATAGAGTTCATTATGCATTTTAAACAGATATTTAACCCTTACTTTCAGGCCTTTTATTCTCCTGAGATTTCCCTTACTTTACAAATACAACTGCAATGATATCTGTATAATATAGGCACACAGGAGTGCAGATCCATTACAAGTAGTGGCGTCCAGGGAAGGCCTATAGACCACAGGATTTAAACTGAAATGTTGCTGTGTCTGTCACTCTTTAGAGCCTTTAATTTATTTATTTTGACATTTACTGTTATTGATAATAGCAAGAACAAATCCCAATTCTTGGATATTAACTAGGTCAGACACCAAGCCAGGCCTTTTCCATAACTTTAATATTCACGTTAGTCTACAAGATGGGCTATATTTACCCCCATTTTAAAGTTGAGGAGAAAGCTTAAAAGAGTTAAAGAAGCAGCATAAAGCATACCCCTGGAGTTCAGCTTCCCAAGCCTGCCTCCGGGTACCAATAGCCTGCGCCACCACGGGGCGTCCTACTTTCTCTTCTGTTCTCTGAGACACCCGGGGATAATGTCCCTTCCATGACGGTGGAAATGTTCTAAAACTGCACCTTCCAATGTTAGCCATTAGTTGATTATGGTTATTGAGCTCTGGAAATGTAAAAATGGAGTTTTAATTTTATTAAATTGAAATTTAAAGTGTTTTTTTTTTTATTTTTACATACAAGCTGGGGTACAGGCCAGAGGCGTGGGGCGGCAAGAGGGTTCACCAGAGACAGAGCGGGTAGCAGAACAGGCAGATCAGAAGTACACTGCTGAGGGGAGCAGCGGGCGAGGCAGGAGAGGTCTGCCGCGCCATGTGGGATTCTCCCCGGCTGGGTGTCGAACTCGCGTCGCCGCTGCTGACAGCTCCACAGTGCAGCGCTTAACCGCTGCACCACCAGGGAGGCCCAAATTGAAATTTAAAAGACACATAGGGTGAGCTGATACTGTATTAGACAGCTTAAACTTCAAAACCAATAAGAACTGTAAGGCAGAAGACACTTACCATAGTATACACTCAATAAAGTTGGTGCTTGGACTAAGTACTTTTTTATTAAGATCATCCCACTTCATTCTTTTCCAATGACATTCACCCTTTGTGAGTATGGGAGTCATGAGAAGCACCTTCAGATCTCAAGGGAGTGAACCTGCATGAGGACACCCTCTTGCACAGCCACCCCAAGTCTGCCAGGAAATCTATTTCCCTACTAGTGTTCACAGCCATGGCACAAACATGCTGCCTGCTCTCTGCTCCTGTCCTCCCATAATATTAAACATCCCACCCACCCATGCCCTCCTTGCATTTTCCAAATGTCAAGACAAATATGCTTTAGATCTTTCTTTCTAAAAAATTAATTTCTTTTTCAAAGCTTTGTTAAACGTTAACTGCTAGCACCAGATTTACATCAGGTCTCAGTCTTCAGAATTTCATAATGAGAGTAACAACCATTTTTCAATGTCCACTCTGAGCCAAGCATCCATCTCACTTAATCATCGCCAGAGTCATATAAAGTAAATATTAATATATCCCCCACTTTACAAATGAGGAACTTGTCCTGTTCACCTCAAGGTCCTAACTCTTTCCACTTCTTTATGCTGCCATTGGCTTTCAAACTTGTCATTGCCTTCTATCTCCACGACATATCCATCATTTATTTGTCGGACAAATATATGACACATAAAAAGAAGCAATTAGATAGCAGTTAATACAAGGGAGGTCTGAAAAAAGCCTTGTAGAATCCTAATCTTCTATAGATTAATGTTGGCAGAAGAAGGAGAATGTGTAGAAGTTAAAACCCAATTGAACTTATTTGGATTAAAAATGAAATCTGATTACTGCTGAAGATAAACTGCTGAGACTACATCCATGACAATAAAATTAGATTAATGGAAGGATAAGATTTGATTAACTACTCAGGATCATCCATCAAGATTTCATTGTGTTCCATTCAATTCTATTAAGTAAGGGGAAAAGGTACGAAACAAAATACCAACATATCAAAGTTATGTTCTTAATGTGCATCCTTGTAGTACCACATTCGCTGAACAATCTAGGTTGAACCTAAAGGTCAAGGAAAATGCCTTCTCAAATGACCTGCCACAGCAGTGAAGAAAACAAAACATCATTTCATCAAACTACCACATAATCTCAAATTCATCCTCCTGAAGCTGTCAATCAGGAACGAAATTGCCTTTGCATTTGGATTGACTTCTGGGATTTCCAAGTTCTTTTAAAGAGAAAGACATTACTAAAGAAAATGTCTCAATCTTCAACATTTCTATTTCTTCAGGAGAAGTGGAGGCTGCAAACAATTAGTCTCAGAGTTTTATTAAGTACTAGCAGAGCCAAAGGTGCTTTTCCCCACTTACCTACAGAATACTGTTTAACGTGACGTGGGTACCTGTGTGTGTCTGTGTGAATATACACTTTCTGTTCCAGTGTATTGAAAATCTATTCAGAGCACCACAACATCTTAAAAACTGACATTTACAATCATAAAACCAGATCTACGTTTTTAAATTTAAAAGACAATGAGGGGGCAGAGAGAAAGGGATAAAGAGATATAAAGGATGGTGGTAGAGGAAAAATTTAATGTCCTAAACATTGAGAAATGGCAAAATAAATGAATTTCATGCAAGTCTATGTCTAATTAAAATGAATTCGAAATTTAGAAAATTAAAAGATAGTATGAGAGTCTTCTTTGAGCATACTCAACTTATTTCATAAAACAATCTTGCAGAGATATACAGTTACATTATTTGTTTCCAAATCTCTTAGATAAGAATTTTAGAGCAAAGGCCTGCTTCCTTTGATCACAGTTTTCTGAGCAGTGCTAGGCTCTTCCAAGCTTCACTGCCATATTTTTTTTTCTTCATGTCTGTGTCATTTATTTCCCTATGTAGCAACTAATCTGATTTTCCCCACAAATCTGTATTAAGCTGCATAGGTATAGCTAGTCTCTGCTCTGCACCCTTCTTCTAATGTAAAAGCTCCATCTCTGGGAGCACTCAGAGTCTGTCTAGGGACCCATTGCAAATGAAGATAAATTGACATTGTGCCTGGGGAGCTCTGGCCAGAAATGCAATTTTCAAGAAGATGGTGACTAGCTTCCAAAAGTATTCATGTCAATGAAACATGACAGGTGTCACCAGGAACAGAGGTCCCAGGCAAAGGGAAATTAGAACCTCTCATGTCCCTACTCATCTGTGGTTCCCTAATTGTGGTTGTTGGCATTAATTGATACTGGTGCCATTTCTGATCAGGTGGGGCTATCTTGAGGGCTTTACATTTCCAAAGGACTTGACATTCTGAGAGTCACAGCATGTTTGGATCAAATTTGCTTTCCACATGCCATGTTCAGGAATCTTCTACCTGCAGGCCATTAGTGAAAATGACCTGGCAACTTCATTGCCCCTGAAATTGCATGTGCCGCTGAGGAAACTATCAAGTGTGACTGTGGAGTTATATAATCAGGCACATATTTGTGATAGTTCTCTTCTCTCCAGTTGGCATTATGTGCTTCCTTTTAGGCATGCTCGAGGGCAATTGCATTTAGTAAGTGTTTTTATTGGTTTGAATGAAACAAAAGTAATTTGAGGGGTCACAAAATAAGACAACTTTAAGGGAGGACTAACTGTGATTTTAGATGCGGCATAAAAAGTTTGTCATAAAGAAATGAAAGGAAGTACATCCCATCATTTTTTCTATTGATCTCAGATGTAGCTAAGCAAGGGAATTTATCATGTCATTTTGTTTTTCAGGAAATATTTAAATGTTTATCTCATGAAATGCACAGCTCTATTAGCAATGGGTGAGCTCCCGTTGGGTGTACTGAAGACTTGGGTCCAGGACTACAATGATCAAAGATATATTGTCCCTGCTCTGGGATTCTCCATTTCAAATTGGCTATACCTGACATTTAAGATAATAAAGAAAAATGGATATAACCATCAGCAGTAATGAAATCAATCACCAATGTTTTTTAATTAACATTTATCATCATCATCATATCGTTATCATATTACCACGAGTATCATTTTATAAATATTATACAACCTTTCTACATTTCTCTTTTTCAAACAGAAATATTGATCTACCTTTTTTATATGTTTAATGCAAACATGTACCATATTTTCGGATACTTTGATTTAAACATATTTGAGATATAGTTATGCCATATCAAAATAATATTTCTTAATATTTCATTTACATTAACCTGGATTTTGACAAATTTGCTCTCTTAGGAAAAAGGATATATTTCATGTATATTTTTTATAAGTATGGTCTACAAATTTCTTTTAAATGCCTACTAGGTGACTTAAGGAAAATGGCACAAATCCCAGGCCACCCTAGATGCATTTTGGCTAAAGTCAATGATTGTTTCTGTGAATTTCAGGTTCTTTTTTACTGATCTCCCCTCCCTATAGGCTGTTGTCCTTGGACTTGTCTCTGTCCTCCTTTCCTCAGGGAACTGAGTTGGAGCTAGTAAACTCCCTCCAGGGCACTCTGTGTGTGTGTGTGTGTACATATATATGTACACACATATATATATACATATATATGTACACATATATATTATATTATATATTATATATTATATTTATATATATATATATATATGGAGAGAGAGAGAGGAGAAAGAATAACATAGGTACAGACACATCGATGATGAGAGACAGAGAGTTACAAAGAATTTTATGGGCACTCTTGATTGTGGAAAATAAGGCCCAAAAATCTCCTTGAAATTTAGAATAAAGATAATGGACAAATTTAAGGTTTTATGCCCTTCCAAGCTGTTTCCATTGTCCCTTCTGTCCTCAGCTGATGGCTGTTGCTCCCAGGCAAAAATACAGTATAGCAAAATATTTAAAGTAAATATTTGTTTCAAAATTGACCAGGAAGAGAAAAATCCTTTAGGGAGTAAATGGCATCTAAGGAACAGGCTCATTACTCAGCCCTGTGGAGACAAATGAGCTTTCTGATAAGGCAGCGAGGGCACATCTGGGTCCACCAGCTGCACACTCGAAACTCTTCTTGAATCCAGAGGGTCCACACTCCCTGAATACCTTCATTTATTTATTAACCCTTATGTATAGAACATGTCCATTTTTAGCATTGTGTTTAAGTATTTCAGGTCACACATATAAAAAAATGAATTGCAAAAGCTAAGGTTTAACAGTATATACAGAAGCACTAATATTTTGTGAGCGCAACAGAATACTTCACCTTGAGCACATTTTGGAACATTGATTCCCAAGTCTTTTCATACAGAATGGAGAGACTTTTACTCTGAATATTTCACATTGTGCTTTTTTATTAATCTCTGAACAATGCTTGGTATATACAGTGATGGCTGGCAGCTGGTGGAGTAATTTTTGATTTCTTCCAAATGGTTTGATAGTACAAACCTAGCCATGAATCTTTTACTCTCTCTGTGATATTAAGATTCTAGAATGTTACTTGTATGAAAAATGCTTCCATGTTCTTTCTTCAAAAAGACATAAAAGTAAATGTTTAAGGACCTGACCATTGCAATCTAGAAGAAACTGCATATATTTGAGTACAATAAGGGCTCATTTCATCCTCCAGCCCATAATAGGGCATATACCTTTTAAGATTTCCATGACAACAGAGACCATAGCATTCAGGGCAATGCAAGAGGGAGCTCAGATGAATAAATGACTTTACCAAGCCTCAGGAAAGGTGGACTCAAGACAGAATATGGGACACAGTTTAAATTGTGGCCAGCCACGTTCTCAAACTAAGAAAAGTTAAATTGCAGGGAAAGGAATCAAAACAATGAATGTTTGTGGAAGTGCTGACTTGGAAGGGACAAAGAGGAACTTTCTTAGGTGCTAGAAATGTTCTGTTTCTTGAATGGGCCAAGTGTTCCATGGATGTATACACTGATCAACGTTTATTGAACCTCATGTTTGAAATCTGTGCATTGTATTGTATGTAAATTATGCAGTAATATAAACCTTAGCCCCAAATCAACAAAGCAACTAACCAACTCGTGAGGTAACAATTAAAGAAAAATACAAACTGAAGGAACCAGGAAGCGAAAGTGGGTAGGTCCAGATGTTATTTCTAAGATGTCATTTTGCTGAAATAAAGTTTTACCTTTGTTCTCATGAAAGTATTGGTATTTTAAAGAAAACTGATGGGTTATCAGTGTTTTTATCAGTATTTTGTGAAATGTGTGTTTAAGAGACAAAGCCTTTCTAATGATGGCCTACTCTGGTAAAGAGGAACTATGTATGTCTTTGAAAATTACTTGAAAACTTGTCCTTACATTCTCACAGTTTGGGTACTATATGGATTAATTGCTTACCGATTAAAAAATAAATAAAATTCTCTGATTACCTCCAATAATCGATATGTCACACCCTATGCTCAGTGCTTTAAATATATCATCTCACTTATCCTTCATATTTACTCTGATATTAATACTGTTATTATCTCTATTTTACTGATCAGGGAACTGAAACTTTGAGAGATAATTTTACCAAGTTCCCAGCTAGATGAAAGATAGTCATCTGGAAACATAAAGACCCAAATTCTTAAGCACTTTTGAGTTTTGACTAAAGGAGGGTAAAGAAAACACAGCGCCTGCTTTCATGAGGTGACAAATATAGCAGGAATCAAAAAAATCCATTTCTCCTGTAGATCATTCCCATAGTGAGCAACATTATGTTGATTGATGACTAATCTCCACTTAATAGACAGTCCAGGTAACCCGTCTTTGTCTCTTTTAAATGCTATATATAAAACATGCTAGCCTATGTCCTTGACACATGCTCACCTCCTATAAAGGGATCCCCTTATCTGCCTACATCCTTCTCCTCTCACATTCCTTGGGTTTATTAGGGTTGTTATTATCATACTTATGAAAACTATTAAATATGAAGAAAACCAATACAATGTGAGTGCAAGAATGGGTAGTTTTTGCTCCATTAAAAAACAGGTCAATTGCTTTGTTGAGTTTCAATCCAAGCAACTCACTCAGATACTGTCTTTATGTGTAATCTACAAATCAATAAGAAAACTAATAAAATTTTGTGATTTGATCAGGCATTTAACATACTAGGACACTAATATGAAAGGGTATTCAACCTCCTTAATTATCAGGGAAATGCAAACTCAAACCACAATACCATGCCCCTACCTGTAAACCTGAATGGTGAAAATGAAAATGACTAACACTGTCTTGTGCTAAAAAGGTGGAGGATACAGAGTAGCTAGAACTCTCACATATCATGGGAATATAAATTAAAACAAACACCTTGGAAAACTGACAGCATCTCTAATGATGAAAATTATATACCCCATGATCCAGCAATTCAACATCTAGGTATCTATCCAAGACAAAGGCATAGAGTATTCACCAAAAGACATGAACTGCAGCACATATAGTGGCACTATAATAATAGCAAAAATTGGGAAATGAGCCAAAGGTCTTTTATTACTCGAGTAAAATTGTGGTTTAGCTATACAATGGAATGCTTCAGAGCAATAAAATTGAGCAAACTGTACTTACACCTAGCAACCTATATGAATCTTACAAAGTTGAGCAAAATAAGACACAATAGAATACATTCTATACGATTCCATTTAAATAAAAGTCAAAAACAGATAAAAATCATCTAAGGCACTAGAAGAAAGAATAATGTTTAGTTTGGTGAGAATGATGAAAAATGACAGGAGGGGGGTATAGCAGGGGACTTTGCTAATATTTTTTACTCTGTGTAGCAGTTCCCAAAAGTGTGTACACTTGGGGAAAACATATCAAAAATTTATACTCACTCTTATGTTGGGTGTATTTTCCCCACATATTCAATTTTAAAAACATACAAATTTCTTTCAAATAAAGTGTGAGGGAAAGAAAAAACAATAAAAGACTAGGCAGAGCTTATAGATATATAGATGGTTGTAACACTCAGATTGTTGAGCAAATTCCTTTATTTTCTCACTCCACTTTATAGTCATAAAACAGGAAAGTGCAGATTCTGAATAAAATTTGTGTAATAAATAATAAAAGACATGAAGTAAAAGCAGACTCAAAGACTTCTCAGGAGATTGTCAAAAACATATGCACATATATGCTTATATTAATAAAAATTAATTATTTAAATTAGATAACATTACACACAAGTACATGAGTATACACACATATAGATACACACACACACACACACACACACACACACACACACACACACACAAACGTTGTAATGAATCACAAGACCAGAAAGTAGAGCATAAAAGCTTTTCCTATATTGACAAACAGAAATCTAAATGATTGAGGATTTCAGAAATTCTAAATCCCTCCTCCGCTAAACATTAAACATTTTTCTGGATTCAATTGTTTTTTCCTAATGAAGGGGAATCTTTGCCTTCAACTGGAAACTTACTAAGTGTCTGGGGCAGTCAAAACCTTGGCAAATTCCTTTTCTTCTACACCTATTAACACACCTGTTAATCTGATGGCTTTCACATTTCTTAAAATGATAATCTGTCCTTTAGAAATTTAACTAGCAAGAAGTTTATAATGACATAAGATTTTTTTTGGTAAGCATGAACTACAATAATTCCCAACAACATATTTTGTAGCAAAAAATTACCAAAATGCAAAATGAAGGAATAAGTTTAATTTTGTGCCCCAATAAATACTCAAAATATACTTTATCTGCAATTTAGTTGAGAAAATGCTTCTGTGGAAAAATAGTGATAAATAAAAATGGCTACTCCCCAACTCCCTTACCTGAAACGTCAATCCTTTTCTACAGAATCCTTTCACAGAAAGTCGATCAATTTCTGAGGCCTTCGCTGTCATGGATCTCTCTCTCCTCTCTCATTTTTGCTTCCCCCACATTTGTCATCTCCTCTGCAGCCATCCGCACCTGTGCAATAAGCACAGGTGGAGGCCCTTTTCCCCATCTTCTCCTAAACACTTTTAAAAGTCTGTTGTTTATGGTAATGAATGCCCAGTCCATGGTCTCCCAGGCCTCCTTGCTCAGAGTATTTCTCACTAGCAGGTTATCCTCATTAGGTCTCTGATTCTCCAGCAATGAGGTCCCAATTTTATCTCACCTGTACTCTGAGGTTGCTTCCACACCATTCATTTCCCATAAAGAAAAGCTCCCCTTTTTCTTTCTCCACCTCAGTCCCTCAACTCATTCTAGTTCTACCCAAAGAGCCTTACCAAAGTAACCAAATTCACCCTATATGTATTCTGAAATTGACAATTTCATTTCCTAGAGGGAAATTCTGTGGTCAGCTCTTAAAGGTACACTTATAATTGAATGGAAACTATAAGCACATCATTTTTCCTATAATTGTTTCATGGACCTGCTTTATTTTGTGTCTCCTTGGTTCATCAGTCCCAGCCTTTTTCAAGACTCATTTCTTTTTTCCTGCAGTTCCCTGGTTGGTTGCTATTTCTGCTGCCCTGCCACTCTCTCCTCCCTTTCGCCTTTCCCTCTTTCAATCCTGTTGAGAAAAGAACTGACATTTTGTTCATTAGCCTAGGTGGTTAGTTGCTGGATAAAAAACTGGCACTGAAAATAGGGTTTGCATATCTCCCAGACAAAGGTTAAAGTGCTGCTTCCCTACCTGGGTTTTCTGTCCAAGCTCCTGCTTTCCCACCACCACTACTGGCTGTGTGGGAAAGTCAGCAGAGAGCAGCATATCCGCTGTCAGATTTCAAACCCTGATAGAATGAATGAACACAAGTGGTGAGTGATATATCACAATAATGGATAATCTACATTATAGAAACCTAGATATGGAAAATGGACTTTTCCAAATAGGAAAGTATATTTAATTCAGGCATTCAGATTCAGATTATTCAAAAGAGCATTTCAGATAATAATAGTCTTGAGCATTATCAGTTTATCTGGAGACAGAGTGATTTGGGGAAACCACATTAATGGAATGTCTATGAAAATCCTGTGGGGCCAGCTGGTCCCAGGAGACTTCCAAGCCTTTCAATTATTTCCTTTGGGGTTAAGGCTGTATCACCGCTATGAATTCTCCTCTGGGCAGTGAGTCTTACATCATACTGATAACTCATTGCCTTGGCGGTCCTTCTTGGGGATTCAGGAACTGTCTTCCATCAACCTTGTTATCAGTCTCAGTTACAGTTTTGCTGTTTTATAATTATATGTTATTATCTGAACATCATCTCCTCCTATCTTCCCAACTGACTTCCAAGTCCTGCTCTGAAAAGCATGTGCTCTTTTCTGTGCCACTGAAAAGCTTAGTTTATGCCCTCCCAGGTCTTCTAAAATCAAGGTCTGAAGCAGGGAGGGATGGCATTTTCACTCAAAAAACTACCTTCACTGATAACCAATTACAGTGTTAAAAGCTAAATCTTGTAAGCTTCCCCTCCTGCCCCACAGGGATACAGAAACAGAGTCTGGTGTGTGGAAACAAAGCAATCACTTAAAATGTAACAAGGCACATGCCCAAACTGAAACCATGACTCACTCTACACATGCAATATTGATATTTCAGATTATATCTAATTGAACTGAGGTTGCAGTTTATTTTCCAAATGCAAACATGTGTTTAATTAGAGCAAAATGTGCATCTCTCTAACACTGAATTTTAAGTACCAGGTTCTAAAGTTTATTGATTGATGATTATTGTGGGGAAACATGAGCTCTTATGCATAAATCTTTTGACAGGAGCTGTCTGTCAAAAATAATGATCCTTTTAAAACTCATGAATAAATAATGATGCAGGTCCACTTTACATAAAAATACATACTCATTTACACTCTGTCCACTGAAATGAAATATGGCTATTTAAAATAATGACCCTGTGATGGGTGAGTAATGAAACATTATTAATTTAATACACATGGTATTTTATACTCACTCTCAAATTACATGCATCTATTTTCAATATTAACACATTAGGCTATTTTTTTTCAAAGACCTCTTAACAGAACGTCTGGAACAAAAAACCCTTTCATGGACGAGATTGTGAATTTTAATTCTGCCACACTGGAGTCTCATCTTGGTCACAAGCTGGAAAATAATAACCAGGCTGTCATTGTGGTGATGTTTTATTGTCTGCTGACTGGGAGCATCCAGAAGGAGCCACCTCCTTTTCCTCCCATAGGAAAAAGCGTGAATAGTTGCGAGGGAAAGCCAGAATGTCATTTGCCTTTCTTCATCCTTTCCCATCTGGAATTCGATTCTGTTACCATGTCCTTTCTCAGTTCTTTTCTCCCTTTATCCCACCCGGATTTTCCATCTGTCTGACAAGTAACAGTTAGGGGATGATTCTCGTATTTGGCAATT
Source organism: Scalopus aquaticus (assembly GCA_004024925.1). Taxonomy (NCBI): domain Eukaryota; kingdom Metazoa; phylum Chordata; class Mammalia; order Eulipotyphla; family Talpidae; genus Scalopus; species Scalopus aquaticus. The sequence goes on along the minus strand of PVIJ01000224.1, from coordinate 61,810 downwards.
CTCTGAGGGTTTCACCAGTTATTCAGAAACAGAAATGGGAAATTAGGGGAAATTATGTTCCACTTGCCCTTTTAGATGATTTAGTGCACTATTCTGTGTTCCCCTCAGACTTGTCAGTCATTTACTCCTTCCCTTTTCTTTTTTCTCCAGTCACGACCCCATATCAGAGAGGTGGTAGTGAGAAAGGGACTCAGATCAGCACTGGGAATGGGTGTGACTGACTTTGGAAAGATGGGAGGAGAGAAGGCCTTTGTTAACTTTCCTTGTCCTCCTTTCTTCCAAGCCCTGCTCTTCACCTTGAAATCCCTCGCTGGTTTCCAAACTGCTGATAGCAGTTTCTGCCATTAGTTTATAGAGAGGAAAATTGAGCCACAAGGAAATGATGAGTGCTGTGCACACATGCACAGAAACAGTCCTTCTTACAACTAAATAATCTCCTTGGTAGGAAATAAGTGCCCCAGCTACTGCAGATACCAGCGTCCCCAAGACTGCTACAGGGGCTCCCTAGCTTGTAGTGCCAACACAGGTCCTGCTGCCTCAAACATATTCCACTTCCCAAAATGGGAACTGTCCATGAGTCAAAAAGAAAAACTTGACGCCACATTTCAAACCCATTGTTTAAGCAACTCAGTCTGTTGTTTAGTTTATAAATGTTCCCACATTCGAAAGAGAAACTATTAATTTATTTTTCAAATTAAAATCAATCTGGATTTAAGAAATGTATGGAATCTTGGAACAATTTCAACTTCTCCCGCCATGCTTTGGTAGAAAGTTTGGCAATGTAGAGGTTAAAATGGGGACTTGAATGACAGACATCCAAGTGAAACTAACAATAAATCTTTGGCTAAAGGTTAACTATTCCTTCACGTACTTTTGAAAACTACTACCTTGAATGTCTTTCATATAAGTGTTCATACAGAAGAGTGATTCAAAGTGATTCATAAAAATATAAATATCCATCTATAAACTTTGTGTTTAGATATGCCTCTTATCTAATTATAACAAGCAATTTAGACATTACACAGACGCAGTGTCAGGAAAGGGGTAACTCCAACTAGCAAAATATTTTTTTTGTAATTGTCTTCACGTAAGACCTTTTAGTTGAAAATGGAGATGGCATTGTTTCTATGTGTGTCCTTTCTTTTCACTTGCTTATTTATGTAATTAGATTGGCTCTTTTGCTCACTATTATTCAATTGGTGATTGTGTGCTAGGGTTACCTTTCCCACTCTTTATACATGCGATAAATTTTTATTCCTTCTCATGTTCTCCCTTTTTTATTTTTTAAAAAAGACATATATATTTTCTTAAATGCTTTGCCCAAATTTATTATCCTAAATGAGTTTTATTAGATTTAGAAAGAACGTAATTTTAACTATTTTGTTTTGCAATATACTATCTGTCAAATCAATTTAAGTTGATAAGTAACAAAATGTGTAGTTTGTGTAAAATGCAGCATTGAATTGGACCAGATATAAAGAAGGACCATTAAAAAGATTGTCACAAACCTGAAAAAGGCATTTGCAGGACCCTGCACTCACTGATATTCTCTAAACCGGATAGAGCAGCTCCAGACAAAATAGAGCATTAATTTAAAGAGTTCCCCTTAAGAATTTTAAGAATTTCTTAATGTGCAAGGGATTCTTTTTTCTTATAAACAAATCAGACCTAGTTTATACATTAGAATTATAACTTCTGTCACTGATTTTAGGTGGACTCCAAAATAATGTGTTAGTAGTATTTGGGTTTTGAAACAATGAAAGCACTAAAGTAAATCGACAGGTTTCCACCCAAGACCGCAAGGGATCATTCAACTGGCAAGTGACACCAGGCTTGCTGCCACCCTCACCCTCACTTTTAGCAAAGACATATTTAGCTTTTGAGGCAGATACTATAACCATAGCATTCTGGAGTCAATTTGCTGTTTTTTGGTGTGTTTTCTCAACCCTTGTAGCCACCAAATTTTTCATAAAACTAGCCTGTGCAAAGATGAAAATTAATTATTAAGGTCATACATTCTTAAAGTTAACTTAGCTTTCTGAAAATTGACAAATTAGGTAAAAACAATTTTGAGGGAGCATGAAAAAATAAAAAATAAAATTATATCTCAAAGGAATCATTTATTTACATCTGGACTGTATGTGAAAGCAAGCACAAAATTTGACTTACAGATAAGGGCTATTATCTATTATAGATTGGGCTATTAGTTTCACATACAATAATAAATTATGTAGGTGTTTAATATACTATTTTTTTGTTTCTTTGCTTCATTGAATCTTATCACTTAAGAAGAGAATAGGTTTCAAAGGCAGAATGAAAATAGTTTTGGTGGAGAGATCAAAAGGTTTGTTTTCTTGTATTCCCTGTTTTGTTATTGTTTTGCATGATGAGTCATTGTCACATCCTGGTAGTCATTGTTTTAATAACAAAGAGTCTAATCAAAGAATTCACATGCAAAATATTATAAGGACACACACTGTATGAGTCTATAGATGAGGTACAAATGCTATTTTCTGAAGGGTCAGGAGAGCAGGAATTAAAGGAAAGCGGAAGAGTAAGGAGAGAAGATGATCTTTTGTTAGGTTTTTTGGGGGGAGGCGGAAGGAGGTTTTCTTTTTAAATCTGGATGCAAATTAAACCAGTATATTTAGTGGGTTTTTTTTTTTAATGTAATGAAGTGTATACTTGAGATATGGCACTTTTTTGCATGACTATTAGAATTCATTAAAAAGTAAAACAAAAAAAAAAAGAAAAGGAAGTTGAAGCCAACTTTTAGTGGTTCCTTTTCCAAAATACTACTATTATGTGAAAGTTGTAGCAGGATATGTACACTTTTAGGTGACAAGGGATATCATCTGGAACATCTATGAATATACTATATGGTAAAGTTTTCCTTTAGTTTTTGACATTTTTCTCCTTTCTCCTTTTATGCTCACTCTTGGGACTGTCATTACTGTGGCTTCTATATCTGTCTCATTCGTACTTTTTATGTATCTGCTGCAGTCTGCAAAATCATCAACATCACCATCGTCAAACTTACTACATCTTTGATAAACTTGATCATCTGTTCCTGCCAATTTTCACAGTAAAACCTAGTAAAGATCTGAATGACAGTGTCCTGAAAGGTTAAGGGTGCTGGGTATTTGACTTTTAGATAAACCAGCAGTTCTGCACCTTGCTTCCGAAAACCTTCACCTCAGATAGAACCCCTGGTCCTTATAGTGGCCTTCCACATGGAAGAGGATTCTTTTGGCTGGCTCTTCAGAAGATTTTGCTGTTTTTTTAGTCCTTTTTCTGCATACTTCCAAGAATTTTCAAAAACAGCTTTGTTATCAGCACAGATATTCTATTGCTGAATATTTTTAAACAAGTTTATACCTCTTCCTCCTCTTTTTTTCTCCTCCTCCTTTTCCTATTTTGCTCTCCTCCTCCTTCTAGTGCTATCACCTTCCTTCCTTTTAATTTTCTTGAAATACTAGTTTACATATGACTCGGAGACATAGGATCACACCTCTCCAGATGTAAGTTGCCATACCAAATCCACCACCAAGACACCCAAAGTCCTTCATCACCCACCCCCACCCCACCCCTGTGGTAGCTTCAACTCTGCACTCAGACTCCTAGGGTTTGTCTTGCTTTGGTTCTGTTTGACTCCGTTTGGTTTCTCTATATTCCACACGTTGTTTATTTTCTGACTTATTTCTTTCAGTATTATCCCCTTCATTTCCATCCATATTGTAACAAATGACAAAACTTTGTATGGGCCTTCCTGGTGGCACAGCTCCACAGTCCTCTGTGGAGCTGTCGGCAGCAGTGATGTGAGTTCGACACCGGGCCAGGGAGATTCCCACATGGAGTGGCAGACCTTTCCTGCCTTGCCAGCTGCTCCCCTCAGTATTTCGGTCTGTCTGCCTGTTCTGCTCCCTGCTCTGTCTCTGGTGAACCATCTAGCTGCCCCACGCCTCTGACCTGTACCCCAGCTTGTATGCATAAATAAATAAATCTTAAAAAAAGTTTATTTATTCATGTATGTATTTATTTTTAGCTGAGTAGTATGTCTATCCCCCTTTAACTTACATGCATTTGCCTTAAGACTTTCCAGCAACAGCGGACTAGGTCTGCACTCCTGGCTCTCAGCTTCTTGGCTTCAGAATGGCCCTGGGAAGTGTTGTGCACAGCAGATGTCCAGACACCAGCCCGGGAGGCTCTGACTCAGCGGGTCTGCAGTGAATTGAGGCATGGGTGTTTTTGCACAGCAATGACAGGTGATGAGGCCGTGAAGTTCAGTTTGAGAAATATGCCTGCACCTTCTGCCACCCGATATCTCCTTTTTCCCAGTATTGAAACATGGTTGTCTTGTTTCTCTTCTTTCCAAGCCACATAGCTCTTATTTCTTCAACTATTCGAGGAACTAAATTTACAAATCTCTCATCTCTTAGACCCCCCACCTCTGAGCTTCACTTTCTTAATATATTTTTTAACTGTGGTGATTGAGTGTTGGACTCAAAGCTGCAGATGTGGTCTTTGTAAAGTGGAATTAAACTCTCTCCCCCCTTCGTCTAGATCTCAAGTTTCTTTTCCTGCAATCTAACAGTATATTTGCTTCTGAAGTAGTCATACAATATGATTATACAATATGATCACTCATATGGCAGGACTTGTACTTGAACTTCCCTGCTTTCTTCCATCCTGTCTGCCTGCCAGAGTTTCATCTCTTCTTCATCGGTAATTACTGAGTGTAACTTGGTGTTTGGCCCTGGGGATTCAGTGGGAATCAAGACAAACACAGTCCCTGCCTTGCAGAGATGAGATTCAGACAAGCAAAGCAGTAATTATGTCTTTAGGCTAGTTCTCACCTATGCTGGGCTGGTATAACTGATTTATGAATACCCCACACTTGAGCCAGAAAGGATTTCGGGCTGTTGACAGAATACTTGAAGGAGAGCTGCTTAACTCATCTCGCTCATGTGGGCTGCCAGAATCTTGCCTGCACCAGCAGGGTCGGTTCCGGTGTGTCTGTACTTAACAACACCTGGAAGGATTCTTTAAGTCAAGACTTTATGAGCATCGCCAGAGGAGATGATGAGAATAATGGAACTTTGGTTCTGTAGTGAGAACTGCAAGCATTTTGTTATGTAGCCTTGTATTCTCCAATTATAATTTCCAGACTGGTGGAGGCAACAATCTCTGTCCTGGTTCCTCTGAATCCCTTTCCTTTGTCTCCCTGTGACCATAATGAGGGGTCTGGGCTGTGATTCAGGACATTCTGCTGTTCTTGGTGAGCCCTTATTTATGTGACCGCTTAAAGAACCATGTTGAAGTAAGAGTCTGCTTTCCTTCCAAGGTCTGATGGCCTGTTTTCAGGAAGAGCTGCAGGCTGCTGCTGCTGCTGCTCTTTAGTTTGGGCCCTGCAGGCTGTGTGTGTGCTTTGTGTGTTGCTTTTCCTGAGTCTCTCTGAGGCTAACTGTTCTCCATATTTCTGTGATTGGGTGGGCATTTTAAATTCCTTTTGAATGCAAGAGTTACTTGTTCGTTGGAGTTCCAAAGCCAGATGGACTCTTGGAGCCCTGGCTGATGTTTCCATGGGGACCTTGTGAAACACTTGGCGACAGGAGTCCTGGAGCCTTCTCAGTCCAGCTTGATGCCAGCATTTGGTGTGCTGTGCGTACATTATCCCTGACACATTTCCTCTTGTTGGTTTGAGGTTAGAATTACAAGTCTGTCATGACCTGTTTGAATCTAGATTCTGTCATCTCTCTCGATTTTCCGCTTCTGAAAATGTCATAATTACGGTTCCTTCAATCTCATATATCTTGAACTACAACACAGGCAGTTTCAGATTTAGAATAGAGAACTGAGAACACAACCAGACACCTACAAGTGGATATCGATCCACCAGCATATTCTACTTTGTTAAGGACATTTAGCCAAGCCACCTGATTTTGTTGTTCAGCTGTTCTGAACATTGCAAACTGTGAAATATAAATTACATACTTCATATTACCCTAACCAAAACATACAGTTTAATAAATTATCACAAAGTAAACAGCTGTGTAATTTCTTCCCACATCAAGAATAGAAACTTCTCTCTCAGATGGTACCCAATCAGCCCCCTCATCTTCTCCCAACTTGAGGTAATCACTGCCTTGAACTTATGGAAGTCACCACTTTGCTTTACAGTTTTATCTCATAAATCTATATCCCTAGCACAAGCTTAGTTATGCTTTTTTTGACCTTTATATAAGTGGAACCATACAGCACATTATCTTTTATGTGTAGCTTGCGTTTTCATATTCATTCTGCTGTCTTTTGAGGAGCAGGAGTTGTAATTTTTAATATGATTTATCAATTTCCTCTTTTTGTTAACTACCCAGATCATCAAGATTATCCCCTATTTCACTTTTTAAAAGCATTGCTGTGATTTTCTTTACACAGGTAGATCTCTGATGACTCCACAGTTAATTTTTTTGTCTGGCGTAAAGTGTCACTATCCACTTATCCATATTATCCATTATCCACTATTCCCAGGACCATTTATTGAGAAGCCATGCTTTCCCACTCACTTGTATTTGCTATTTGTATATCAGGTTTCCCTGTACGAGAGAGACTGCTTCTGGTTTCTTTAGTCTATTCTACTTGTCCACTTTATGCCAACATCACAGTGTTGTAGTTAGTGCAGCTTTATTGTAAGACTTGATACTTGAGAGAACAAAACTTTACTTCTTGTAGTTTCTCAAGAGTGATTTAACTACTCTCAGTCCTTTGCATTGCCATACAAATTTCAGATTCAGTTTTCAAACAAGAGAAATGACACACAGAATTATTATGTTATACACCTGCAATTTATATAAAGTTATATGTCAATTATAACTCAGTACATTTTTCAATCAAAATATTGTAATGTGGAAAACCAGTAACAAACAAGAAGATTGTGTTGGAAATTTTTTTTGGTATTCACCGCAGTAAGGAGTATTGGTATTGAGTCTTATAGTCATGAATGTAGTATACTGATTTAGATCATCTTTGATTTTGCTTATTCACATTTTACAGTTTTCCATGTTGGAAGTAGTATGATTTTTTTTTCTAGACATTAGAAGTTTTCTTTGGAGCCTATTTTAAATTATATTTTCTTTCCTAAATTTTTATTTTGTTTTTTTCTTATATATAGAAATACACTTGATACTTGGGTACTTCCCTTTTATTTGCAAAGTTTTCTTGTGAAGTATAGATGTTTTGCAGATCTTTTTAGAAATACATATTTTTAATTATTAATTTCTAACTCCTTTTCCCTTCATTTAGCTTTCTTGACTTATTGAGTAGGGCTTCTTGTACAATATTGAATAGGGCTGATGAGCTTTAAAATTCCTTTAGTATTTATTTTAATTTAGGCTACATAGGATTATTTTAAAAACATTTTGTTTGTCTAAAAAGTACCTTTAACTTACCTTAATTTATCTTTATTTTATTCTTCATTCTTGATGGGTATTTTCACCATCCATAGATACTATTTCAGGCTTTTTTTTTTTTTTTTTACCCGACATTAAAGATGTTACTTTGATCAAAACGAGAGCAGGAAGAGCACAAGGGACTAGGGTGATGGTGCACGGGTGAAATGTTGATGAAAATTCCATGGGTAGTACACCTGAGGGAAAAAGCAAACATTGTAATTTTTAAAAAATGAACTATGTAAAATATATAATCAAAAAAAATTTTTAAAAGATGTTATTTTGTGTTCTCCAAATTTATAGTGTTCCTTTTGAACTATGAATATTTGTCAAATTTTCGCTCTTTCAAAATAAATTGTTTTGTGTTTGGTTTTGCTGCTTCTAAGATTTTTATCATTGCTCTTAGTTCTAAACAGTTTTGCTTCAATTTGTCCAGATATAGATTTCTTGTATTTATCTTGATTTGAAGTTTTAAAGATTTCTTAATAATCTCCCATAAGTTTTGGAAAATTCATAGGTTTCACAGTTTTACAACTGAGGCTTCTATTCTCTTTCTTCTCTCCTTATGTGACTGTATATCTCAGTGCATGTGTGTGTCTCATATGCACTATTTTACTTTCCAACATTTTACTGCTCTGTGTTTCAATCTAGATTTCCTTTTCTCCCTTATTTCTCATTCACTAATTTTCCTGCTAGGTGTAAACTACTCTTGACTCATTCAATTACTGCTGTGTTTTTTCTGTTACAATAATCAGAATCTCTTTTTTTAGTACCACACCTCTGAAATTTCAATTTGTCTTTTCTACCTCTTAATGTAATAAGCAAGATTATCTTATAGTTTCTATATGAAGTTTCTAATACCTGAGTTGCAGTGATTCTATTTGCTAGTTATTTCTTGTCTTCTAACTTTGGCTTTTCTCTTTTTATACCTGGTTACTTGATTTGTTGTTATTCCTTATATTAGCAACATTATTCCTAGAAATAACTAAAGTCTTGGATGACAATATATTCTATCCTGCTAGGTCTCTCTGATTCCACCAAATTTCAGGCATTAAGGTGATTTCAAAGTCAGCTGTGGCCCACTGCACAGCCTGTCTACCTACAGACTACTATTATTCCCAGGGTGCTGACATCCATGATTCAGCTGCATACAAAGCACTATCATGAGGGCATGCAAATGTGTGAACTTGAATCTCTATCTCACTAGATGGGTGAGACATTTCAAACACACTACCCAGCCTTCCCTTTTTCCCCAGCTACATTGAGATTTAATTGACATTCATCATTGTGTAAGTTTAAGGAGTACAGTGTGTTAACTTGATACACTTACACATTGCCAGATGACTACTACTGAAATGATAGCTATGACTTCCATCACATCACATAACCACCTCTCCAAATTTGCACTGAGAAATTCAAGGCCTACTCTATTAGCAACCTTCAGGTATAGAACACAGTTGTTTATTATTATTATTATTATTATTATTATTATTATTATTATTATTATTATCATTACTACTACTACGACTATTACTACTTCACTACTAACTATAACCACCACAGTATTAGTTTGCCTGGATTTATTCAACTCATACTGGAAGTTTGACCAGCATCTCCCCATCTCCTCCAGCCCCTCGCCCTGGTATGTACCATGCTAATTTCTGTTTCTATGAGTTAAGCATTTTTAGATTCCACATATAAATGATTGTGGACAGTATTGGTCTTTTTCTGGTTTATTTCACTTAGCATAATGCACTCAAGATCCATTTGTGTTTTTGCAAGTGGACAGCTTAGTTTTTTAGGTTCTCCAACTGAAGTCAGTAATTTTACCTAAGACGAAAACAACTCTGAAAATACTAACTTCATTTCTACAGATATCAGTTTTCTGCAAAATCTTGTTCCAATAATTCTGTGTTATGTTGTTAACTCTTTAGTGTCATCATAACGATTTAAAAAACATTTTACAGAGCTTTGCAAATAGTCTTTAGTAGTTTTTGTTGAATTGCTTCCTGTATTACTAACAGAAGTCTTCCAATTTACATTTTTTTTCCACTTCTATTCAGTCCCTGGGTATGTCTGGAGACATTGTTCAAGTTGCTCAACTGCTTGCTGAAATCAAAAGACTTTATAACTGTTTTTCCCTAATATTTATATGTACTATAACAACAAAGGAGAATGAAATTTACTCAGCTTTACATAAGTGATTTTATTTATGTTCACATGATTATAAGATTACAATAGTGTGTGTATGTGTGTGTGTGTGTGTGTGTGTTGTGTGTGACACCTTGGTGTCTTTTCATAAACTTTCAAACCTTTATTCATTGTATGTATTATTCTTCTCTGAAATCCATTTCTTACCTTATTCTTTCTCATACTTTGGCAAACTTCAGTGGTTATAGAATTGATATTATGAACGTCTATGAAATTTAATGCTAAAAATATTTTATAAAGTAGTCTCTTGGGGAAACCATTATCATTGAGAAGACAGAATATGGAAATAGGTGTTTCCCTTAAGTTGCAACTTCTTAATCTCATAGCAAAAAAGGAAAAACAGGCTTTCCCACTTTAAACCATGCAATAAATTTCTTGGGGTAAATTCTGATAAATAATTTCAAGTGTCATATATGACGCATGGGATATGACAGCAGAGTATGGGTGGCGGGTGGGCCAATACTGTGAAATTAGTCCAACTTGACAAAGGGAGCAATATTTCATCACTGACTTTATTTAGAGTTGCTAGAACATACTAATAATAAAGGGAAAACTGAAAACTGACTTGGATTTTGATTTTTTTATTGTAACATTTTAAGTCCTCCATAGATAATACGTTCTCTAATTTGTCTACTCAGAATGCACCACTATCCCTACCCTGGGGTAAACGACTAAGACCCAGGCCAAATGTTAATGAGTGGGTAAACAAAGAATCTGAAACTATATATTTTTATCATTATATATAGTGATATATAATGATATATAGTGATATATAATGATAAAATAATGATATATAGTGGTATATAATGATAAAATATAATATAAATAATATAATATAAAATACATTATATTATATATTTTAAAAATAAAACAATAGGATGCATTACAGTATAAGTAATCAACACTAATAATAAAATTATACATATTTATCAATATTATTGTCAAGATGTATACTGATCTAACAAAAATGATCAGGAAAAATAAGTTACATCAATAGCAAGATAAGTCTTTTGTAATAATGTCAGGATGATACATTTGAAGAAACCTGTAGTAAGGTTAAATGTTAAACCCTTAGCATTGGAACCTCAGTTTCTTTATCTAAAAATTGATAATAGTTATGATTTTTGACTGCCTCACAAGAAGGTTATAAAAAGATATAGCAATAGCACTTGAAATTGTAAACCTGTGTATAGCATATGTCACTATTTTATAATAGTTAATAAAGACATAATAGAATCATTTTAATAGGATATTTTCACTCATTAAAATGTTACCAGCAGTTTCTATGAAAAGGGTTTAGTTGTATATTATTTCCTCAATTCTCAGTAATTCTAAGATTATTCTTTTGTGAAATGAACAAAAATCCTTATTGTCTATTTTCATCCCTTTAGAAAATAGTCAATTGTCACTTATTATCTGTTTAGTATTCTATGCTACACTGAACCAAGGGAGCCATACAAAACAAACAAGAACACTCTCAATTCCTCTCCATTTCCAGTTTTGTCTAATAGATTTCAAGTTGAATGATACAGAGTTAATCCTGATTATCACTCCAAAATGAGCACTAGTTCATTGACACTTTTATGTGGCTGGATTTGAATTTTTGTCCTTCTCACTTAATATAATGATCTAGATATGACTTCATTTTCCTTACAACATTTGGATTTTTTGTTTATGTGAACTTATCATATGACTGTTATTTTTTCTGATAGCCAATCTCACATGATTATATTTTTTTCTCTGTACATTGGTTTTTGATGGGAAAAATAACATTGAGTAGAAAAATTTGATAACAAAATAGGTATGTTCTGTTTAAATTATATAACTAACACAACAATGGAGAGAAGTCTAGTAAAACACATCAAAGTTTTGTTAGTCTCCAAATATCGAAGGAGGTATGAAACCACCTCTGAAACATAAAAAGTCAGCGTTGATTTCATAGAACAATCAGTCATAGCAGCAATGTTTGTGGGAAATTTGGAACCCATTCTTGTGAAGACATACAGAGAACATTGTTTCTTTCTTTTCTTTAAGTTTTTAAAAGAAGAGCCCCCTACTAGTTTCACTATACCGCTATTTCTTGCAACTAAAGTTGTATGTGTGCGTTTGTATTTATAGGCAGCAATTAATTTCTCCCAGATCTACTCATTACAACAATCAATACTGACATTTTGATTTGAATTATTTTTTAAACTATTTCTTCACCAGTTTTCTTCTTGACAAATATTTCCTGGTTTTCTTTCAAACCACATCAACAGATGGATTTTGAGCAATCAAATTTACCATTTGATGTCGAGTCTTAATTGATGTCTTATTACGGAACAGAATTATTCCAGTATCAAAAGTGTTTGACAAAGGTTTTGGTCCAACACGTTTAGAAAAACATGCCCAGTACTCCAATCATAGAATTCTTTTCAACTGTTATTTAAAATCTTGGTTAATTCATTGAATAGAAGTGCTAACATGTTTTGGTTAGTAGAAAAACAAACTATTGTCAAAATTAATTCCAAAGTTCATCCTGCTGAAGTACTTTGTATTTGATCACATATCTTTATGGTCAAATGTCCTTAACATGAGCATATGTAGAGCCTGGTATTTCATGTAAACTTGAATGGGTCACTGATAAATATTAATATGATAAGGCCCAGGTAATCTAGCTCATTTTTTGAAACTTGACTTTTCTGATTAAAAAGCAATGACATCAACATTACAAAGCTCATGTTCAATGGGAAATGATGGGATATGCAGTCAACTCATTGAGTTCTAACTCCTACTCTGTCATTTACATAATCTATGTTTTTTGGACATAGAAATTGCTCTCTAAACATTGATTTCCTCATCTGCAAACCAAGAAGGTTAAGGTAATTAGAATTTAAGGTGGTTCCATTATGATGGAAGTTTTCAAGCCTTTCCTCTCATTAGCATTGAGCTATTAGAGTATTCTATCTTTGTTGGCTATGTACCCCAGTATTCTAAAAGGCTTTTGATGGCAAAAATGGCTGACAGCCACATATTTGTGAAGCCAAATATGTCTTTAGAAGAAATATTTTTGACTTTTCAGTTAAGAGATATGGATTAAGTTAAAAAGAAATATGCTAAATAAGAATGTTGACTATTAAGCACTGGCACAAATTCAAAGTATAAAAGAATTAAAGAGAAAGGCATTTCCTTTGAAATGTTTTCTAGAATCATTTATATTTCAAAATATTATGCAATATTGAATATTATTTAACCGATAATATAAGCAGTTTAATTTTTGTAAAGGAACTTGTTTTACTTCTCTTCCTTTTACAACCAAATTTATTAAACATGCTACCCCTACTTTCTACACCTCATCCTCACAACACTGGGGGGTTTTGTAGACATTGCTTTGCTAAAGACTGCTACTACCAAGGTCATCAGTGATCTATTTGTTCCTAAGTGCAATAGATGAAATGGAAATTTTCCATTAAAATACAAACAAAACCATATCATTTTATTTCCTGAAACCCTTCACTACCTTCCCGTTGCTCTTCAAATAGTGTACAAATTCACTAGCAAGTTAAGTAAGTGCCTGCAAGATCTGCTTTGGATCCTGCCCTCCTTTCCAGCCTCATGTCTCACCACTTTCCTCTCTCTCGTCCTTATTATCACCACATTAAATGTTTGCGTTTTCCTAGGACACTCCTGCTCCTTTTGGGCTCAGTACATTAAACAGGATGGTTTTTCTTCCTAGAACTGGACTTTCATTCAATAGCTTGTCAGGTCTGGCTATCACACTCTTGAAGATTTACGTGATGTCCCACCTACCAAGTCTGGGTAAGATGCCCTGCTATGTATTTGCAGAGGTCTTTTTACTTTCCCTGTAAAAGCCTTTATTACACTTTCCATTTTTCCCAGGGGTGTATAATTTCCATAAGGACAGGGGCAATATAGATCTCATTTATCCTCATATTTCACACTCAGCAAGATGCCTGACATGTAGTAGGTGCTCAATAATTAAGTTGTTTCGTTTTCATTTCATTTCATTTATTTAATCTCAAATAAACCATGCTTTTGCATAGAACATGATGGAAGCTGCACTGCTCACCAGAGGTCATTGACCTTAAATTGTAAGATCAGTTTGTTTGAGTTATGAAAACAGTCCTTTGACGGCTAGAACATAGCGGCATAGACACAACTGTTAATAGACAGAGGCTGTTCAGGCTGGGCAAGCCCTAAATTGGGGTCATATGTTAACATGTGATTTTCTACAATGATGTTGATGATGATGATAATGATGGTCATAGCGAAATAAATGTCATCATTGCACCAAACCCCAAACACAAGTTATTATTTTAAATGTGGCAATCAGCAACACTCAGAATATATGATTTTCAGAATGTTGTATTCATATTATGAGGCTCATTATACTAATCAAATCATAAATATTCAGAGGCATTTTTAAAATCAAGTTTGTGGATTCCTTGAAGCACATTCAACTCCTGATTCTCCTTCTCTGCTGCTTGTTTCAGTAGCCAGCAGCTAAGAAAAGCAGGAGAAATTAAAGGAAATGAAATTCATACCTTCTAATCTTGCTTAAGGCGATTCTGTTATTTAAAAAAACAATCAGGTTGGGAGTGGGCAAGTATAACATAATCAACCAATGAGTTTGGGAGACTGTGGAATTCAATTATGTTCTTCTTGCTCCCCATAAGGATGACTAATCATGATTAAGTTATAGTTAAATTTGCTTTTGTGTACAGGGAATCTTGACTCACAAACCAAATATACCTGCATCATTTGGGGGTGTTTCTTGTGAAATTCAATGTCTTTTCCCAAAAATAACAAATAATTTCTATTCATTACAATATTTTTCACAATAGAGATTTGTAAGCATCTGATAGCATATTCTACCTGAATACCAAATGGAAATCATTCTTGTTATGGGAAATAAAATACATTATGAAAACAAGGCAAATCCACCCCAGAGCTTAGCATAATCTGATTCATTAAGAATGCCTGAACAGGGAATAGTCAAAATATTATATAACATTAGCAGATTTGTTCATTAAAAACTCTTTTCATTTAACATGTACATGAAAATCTTGATGAGATTCAATGTAGCAGCATCAGCCCCAAATCAGGAACAAGTCTTTGCTTTATATCTTTTGCCTAAATGACAATCCACTGTTGTTTCAACACAACCCCTGAAATAGAAAACGACTGCAATAGGAGATGACAGCACTTCTGAGTATATTTTTTTTGTTCAGAAATAAGGTTAAGATATTCATACCTGATCTCTTAGAGAAGCTACTTGGCATTTATTCTTCCTTCCTTCACAGTATCTTTATTTTTACTCCTTAAGAATCTAAGTTAAAATTAAAAATGAATGCAACCTTTTTATGCTTTTCATCTTGTTCCCCAACCTTTTATTTCTCTGACTTAGAATTGAGTATAGGTGAGGCTTTGGGTTCTGAACTTCCAAATGAGAATTAATGAATGTGCTAGGATATTTATCCCTATTCAAAAATAATTTTTAAGCTTGGTTATTTAGGTTGTATCTAAGGCTCTTTTCCTACCTGTCACATGCTATTCTCTATAAGTCACACAGGTCCCAGGGGTGTGGGCTTTTGTTTCTTTGTGTGATTGCTTTCAAGTGCAAGAGATGGCCTGATAGAGCATTATACATTTGGTGTTATGACTAAAGAGGGGAGGTTGAGCTTATGGTCATAGTCATTACTGCTCCGTTGTAGAACGACGTCCGTCCTTTTCTTAGCCTAAAACATGTCCATGCAAAGTTGTAAGGATCTTTGTCATCTTTCAAAAGACTGCTGATTATATTTATAATTACGTCAAGTTATGAGACTGAAAATTGAGTTTTTACACAGGTAGCATTAAATATTGCAGATTAATTATCTTCCCCTATAAAACTCTCACTGGTCTAACTTCAATTCAATATGGTAACAAAAAAAAAAATGCATCATGATATGTGTTTCAAGTAGAAAAGTCATCTTTCCTGGTCCAAATGCTGGAACATCACTTTGTACTTTTGTGTGAGAATTCTTGTCCTTTCAGTTAATCTCAGAATTAACAGGATAATTATAAGAAGATTTCTAAAAAAATTAACATTTTGTAACAATACTTTATTTTAAATGTGGCATTAAATATTCATCCACTTAACTATTAGTAGGCATTTACCTTATTGATGAACACATTTCAGAATATTTAAATATTTATATTTTTAATATTGTAATAGGGAATACTGTTTAAATTCTCAAAGTTGGGCTAGGTACCTGTGGGACAGTTAGGAGAACTATTTCCTATAGGACTTTTGTTTTCTGACATTTGAACAATGTAGATATTAAATATAGAAAAAAAATCAAAGTTTTAAATAACGCAACACAAATATATACCTTGGTACAAACTGCACATGTGTTGAATGACTCAAAACCATTTTCTGATGGGGGGATGGAGGTCATTGCCAGTTGAAAGTTGTTAAGGACTCAGATCCATTTCCTTCACTTACTGGCCTATAAATTAGGGCCATAGATATTTTGTTCACATTAAAATTTTTGGTATGATTGGGAGATGAAAATTGCTCTGTGGCCTTGAACCCAGAATCTCAGGAAGTTGTGGAGAATGCTGTGCAGAATCCATGAGAGAGAGATAAAAGCACTGAGATACTGCTACAGCACAGCATTCCACAGAATCTCTAAAGTGCTCCTCAGGCTGCTCGTCTCCACACGTGGTCTTCATTATCACTTCAGAGCCTGGAAGCCATAAAGAATAGTTACACATACAGGAAATGGCTGTAAAGAGATAAGAGAAAGTGGCTTAACAAAGGAAAATCGAAGATCCGTGTTCATCATTATCATTTAGGGGAGGAAAGAAAAACTGAAACTAACTTCTAGGAAAGAGCCTTACTAAACACTGACTGGAAATTTATTTGTGTCTTTTGCAGACACTGATATAAAAGATATTTGTGAACTCCTGGACCCCTACTTAGGAGTCATCGCACAAAGCTTTGCACAGAGAACATACAAATATATTCCCTATCTGGATTGTAGGCTTTTGCAGAGAAGAAACAATGACATTTGTTTGACAGGCAC
The DNA here is from genome assembly GCA_004024925.1 of Scalopus aquaticus. Lineage (NCBI taxonomy): Eukaryota > Metazoa > Chordata > Mammalia > Eulipotyphla > Talpidae > Scalopus > Scalopus aquaticus. Next base: position 45,084 of record PVIJ01000224.1, on the reverse strand, counting down.
AAGGTTAAGGAGTTAAGAACACGTATCAAATTCTGGATCTACCACTTACTAGGTGTATGGCCTTGAGCAAGGTTGGTTACCACTCAGAGCTTTGGATTCCTCCTTTGTAAAATGGGATTATAATAGCACATACTCCAGAGAGTAGTTATGAGATTAAATAAGTTAATATTGTAAAACACTAAGAACAGTGACTGGCACATAGTAAATGCCATAAAAGCATTTGCTAAAGAAAAATAAATATGGGTGAAACAGAAGTTCACTTAAGTAAGCTCTTCTCAATTCACTAATGTCCTATTGCCTCTGGAAAGCACCGCTTGATGCCTTAAGACTCTTGAATGTTCATGCTTATCAGTTACTCTCTTGTTTATCTCTTTTTCCACCAGTAGAATTGTTTGGTTATCAAAACTTGCTTATGCTTATTCCCAGTACTATTTATGGCAGCTATTCTTGCTTTTTTTAATTAAACAATTGAATCTTATGAGGAAGTCTAATAAATATGCAATAAAAAAGAATTTTCTGTGTTTAAGAAGTAGATTGAAGGCTCTGGAGAAACTTGATTAAAGCAGCAGTTTTAAAAAAAATGCTCTTGGATTCAGTGTTCATGTAGCAACTAAACAGATTGAGGAAAAATAATAGAACTATGGAAAGATTTCATGTTAATATTATTTTTCAAATGTCTCCAAGTTCTGGCTGCACTTAACAGAAACTGAAACAAGAAACTATATATGAAATACATTATGGGTGTGGTTTGCACAAGAAAGAAAATGCAGGATTCCAAGGGAATGATCCAGACTCAATAGCAAAACTTGATTCTATAGCAAAAACTTGGTGAATTCTTATGATTTTATGTGTTTTATGATAAAAGAAAATGTAGTTATTGCTTATCATTTTTTGATGATTGCTAGAACAAAAAATTTAATTCCAGGTAAGAAGATTTCTATCTAAATTAAAATCATTGGGTTTTAGAATATCTGACCTGAGTTTTGTTTTAGGTTCTGCCACATGCTGGCATGGACTCAGAAAATAACTTGCTTAACATCTTTAACAGTCATTTTCGCTACTGAAGTAGCAATAGAGCCTATAAGGCTTTGAGGAGGATTCATGCAATACTACGTGGATTGATGTAGTGATGCACAGCACATGGTTAACATTGACCACAATTACTCTTATGCTTTCCTGCACTCCATCTCTGCCTCAGTGTGTTACATTAAATGCTATTGAATAAATGTTTACTATTTTTAGTAATATTGGTGATTAAATCATTCAATAAATAATTATTATGCATGCTATATGTCAAACTCTAAAATACGATGCTGAGAATGTCTGCATGAATCAAGGTACATACTTTGCCCCCTTTAAGAAAGTTAGATAAAACATTACAATGAACCTAACCATATTGATCTTTCCTTGTGGCCAAACACTAAGTAGAAAAAATAAAATTTTGATGTTGATTATGATGAATAAGAATCTATCAATGATTCAGGAAACATACATTCATCCTTTCATTCAATAGACATTTATTTATCAGAATACATCCTAGAGAAGGGAAGTAGGGTCATGATGGGTGACTAAAGCATATAAAGTAATAGAGATATAGAAATGAATTACATTACAAGGAAGCACAGAGAAGGGAGAGAAATGACAGCAAATCCATGTCAAGATACATGATGTTTCTAAGTGATTCCATCACACTTTACCCAGACATAAATCTAAAGAGCCTGCTCAGAAAATCACAAGGTATCAAATAGGGTAAGTCCTTACAAGGTGATGAATGTATATGTTGTGAGCATGAGTATGGATTTCAAGTAAGACCAAAATGGAATCCTAACTGTCATGTATTGGTTGTCTGACCCTGGGAATATTACTGTCTCTATTTAAGTTTTAATTGGATCATTTGTAAACTAGAGTTAAGACTAACTACCCCCAAGGGTTGTGAGAATTAAATTGAGAAAATATACCAAAGTAGTCTAGAGAAGTGCCTGGCGCAGTAAACTTCACAAGTGGTTACTATGGCGTGAAAGAATTAGCACTACCCTCAACGATGGGAGACCACTGGCAGCATAAGTGCTTTATGAGAACCTTGCCATAGTTTTCCCTGGAGTCATGACTTAACTTAATGCTCTGTTCCTAAGCTGACCTATGGAGTCTACCTCCTCTAGGGCAGCTGCTCTTTTCCATCTGTTCTAAACATATCTGTACAATGTGTACTTTAAGAAGTAAAATTCACCTAAAGACATTAATCCTGTATTTCTCAAGGAAGCCTTTGGATGGCTTATTTATTTTTTTTGAGTGGTTTATTCTATTTGAAGGGTGCAATAGGTCCCTTTTTTTCTTGGCTGCAAGTTTCTTTACTTTGTGTCTGTCACTCCAGAAAACATGTACAACTTCACATAATCCTTTCCATGACATAGTTCCTCTGAAAACCTCCCATGCAATTATTCACAATATTTGATAAACATTAATAAAAGGTTTTGAGCTCAAATTCTTTCTCTGTGGATAAATAATGTATTCTACCACCAACTATTGGTAACTAGTTACCGACAGAGTACATGTACAATAAATATTAGTTGATTGATTTATTTTGCTGAATGATTGAACTCCAAGGCCTCATACAGGTCCTCATGCACAGCTGTGTAAACTCTGTGGAATGAAACTGAAGCTTGCCACATTCCAGGAGCAATATGGAATGAGTTAGTCAAGTACCTTGTCTCTAACATGTCATCCATCAAACAGTCTTAACATCTTGCTGACATAAAAACAGCTTCAGGAGAATCAGAACACTATGACAAAAGACAAAATCACTTACTCAAAGGATTAAAATCAAAGGAACAGCAAAATTGCCAATATATATGTGTCATTAATAAGGGAAGGAAATAGAAGTGATAGATCACGTTCAGATTGCAAGTAAGAATTAAAAACAGTTTCATTAAGTTCTTATGGCTTCTGCTTCACCAGTCTAAGATTCCAAATGAACATGTGAGAAGCCTAATGTACTTTTAAGTTAAATTCCTAGATATACTCTTTAGTTTAACAAGCAGCTTTACACCTTTGGACAGACACTAGGGGAAGTAGGAATTGTTCCACAGCAGCTAGTCTATGGTAAATATAACCACCTTCGTTCTGATTAATAGCTGGGGGAAAACTGAACAAAGCATCTCATCATATTAATTTCTGTTAATATTGTTTCAAGAAAATATGTATTGTTAAATTCACTTGCATACCAGGGTTCACAGAAAATTCATTAATTTCAGTTTCTGACTTGGAGATGATTGGCCAAATAGATACATTGATTTACCCAGTATCCCAAAACTTCCATTTAGGTCTAAACTGATTTGTTCACTTACTTGTAACAGAGAAAAGTAGAAGAGGCATTACGTATGCTCTTTTACCTAAGCCAACTAAACAAGATGGGTGAAAAGACGAAAGCAACATGCGAGATCTCCTTCCGGGGTTACAGAAATGTTATTTCTAGCAGACAGTTTTTGTGTGGGGATTCCCAAAGGGCTCTTATTTTCTAGATTTTCGATGGCTTCCTTTAATTACTGCCCAGTCACATCCTTCAGACTACTTTGTTTCTTATCTAGAGGTAAAAATTCATTTGCAAAGGAAAAAGATGAAGGGTGAGATAGACAAGAAGAATGCTATGCCCTGTAACTTCTGAATGCCACATTTTCACAGAAGCTGTGCAGAGCTGGGAAAAGGTTCTGCTAGCATCCATGAAGAGAGGAGCCCCATTTTCTATGGTTGTCAAAGAGTCTGTGGCCTTGCTTTATGGAAACCACACCCTGGATCATTTTGCATGGCTTAGATGTGACATGGTGAGGAATACATATTTGAGTTTAGGAAGTTCCCCTCCTCTTACCCCGCAGGGCTTAATTCAGCACAAAGGAACAAAGTGACTTTCTGGACTTCAGTTCACACTCTGGACCCTGTGATCCACACTCAATTCACAATGAACTTGACTTGCATGATCTAGAAGATAGCAATCGGGTTTTTTCTCATTTCATCCATTTCTGTCCCTCTGTTGCAGTCCATACAGAAGCAGATTTGAAAGAATCAGACATTTTAGCGAAGTTATTCAAAGACTTGGGTGGGAAAATATTTCAACTCTAAAGCTATCATTTGTACTTTCTACTTTAGATGGTGACTGAAGTATGTATGTACCTGAAAGGAAAAACACGCTTCCATTCAGCACAAGCACACACACACACACACACACACACACACACACACACACACACACACACACAGAGTGGAGCACCTGCCCAGTGTCCTTCTGTACCCTTCTGAATTTCCACTCTCTTTCTGCTCTCCCTCCTAATAGTGGATTTTCATGGACTCTTATCTGAGTGTACTTCACGAACTAGAAATTCGAAAACCTTCCAGCAGATAGCACCTGCATGCAGTAACTAAAAAGGCTATTATTGTGAGAAATCAGCAGAAATAACTAACGTTCCATTGTGTATTATGGAAAAATCTCATATGGGCCCTTAATATTTTGAGGACAAATAATCAATTACTACGGAATAATTTAAGCAACAGAAAATTCAGAGTTATGATTTCAGATGTGTGGTCTTATTATATGCTTAAAGATGCTTTCACACTCCACAACATGTGTCTTGATTTTGGGTGAGGAAAATGGTTACCATGCTCAGATATTCTTTTATTTCTTATATAAAAGATTAAGATATGTCATTTTCAAAATTAAATCCTCATAAACATAATGTGTGTTTTCATTTGTGTAACCTAAAGGGGTCAGGAACATGAATGATACTGATTAGTATCCAGTATTCATTCTGCTTTTGACATTCCCCTGCCTCTCCATTTCAAGTTTCAAAGGCTTTTCCTCTAGCAAACTCAAAACTATATAAACATTCACACCAAATAATAACCAAATTTGGAAATATGGCTTTGAGACACGGCCGTGCTATCACAAGTTGAGTGGCATTGAATTGCCAATGACTTAAGCTGGTGGACTTCAGTTATTACATCTGCAAAATGAAGCTGTTGGAATATGTGAATTTTCAGAAACTGTTTAGCTCAACCATTATGCTCGTCATAACATCTCCCGTGTTTAAGCTATTTATGGTTAACTGTTTCCACTACATTTTTGCAAGAATTTAACTTTTCAAGAAACAACTGTCATATAGGTCCAATTAAATAAAACTAGAAAAGCATTCTGTAAAATGTAACTATTAACAGCATATTATTATGTGTTTTCAGATATTTTTACTTAGAAAATTAATATTTCTATTTAAAAACTATCCCATTAATATTAGAGAAAGCACAATGAGGGTGGGAGAAATATATTGATCCAGACAGACACTGAACTTCATTGTGCCTGCTTCCATTTAAAGGATGAAGAAACACACCTGGCCAATCCCAGGATTATTTTACATAGTTCTTTTATTTCCTCCATTTTTCTATTTATTTTTTGTTTGTACTTCCAAAGATACAAAACTTACTGTGAGAATTCTTCCCATTTCTAACACTGATAAAGCTATGAATCTGCAAAGGATAATTAAAACTTCAAAATTAAAGTCACACTGAGACTTAATCTCCTCCTAAATTATTTTGTCAAAATGAAAACCAAAAGGTCATACACCGGGATGCATTTGGGGCCTGTGATGATGTGAATGCAGGCTTTTGGTAATAGACAACAGCTATTCTTAAATGCTAACTATTGGATTTAGTGCAAACACACCATCAGTGCTTTATTGTTTCAAAAGAGAGTTTTCTTTCTCTACCTAAGTAAAGCATTACACATATGGAGTCATATTAAGGCATTAACAGAGTGGTAGCTGGTGGGATGAAATCCAGGAATTACATATTTGGAAGTGGCAGATCTTGATGTTCCACAATCAACACCCAAAGCAACATCTCCAGGGTTTGGTGTTTCTTTAGAGAAGAGCAGTTCCAATTACCTAACTCAGGCTCTCCTGGTTCTATGAGTGGAAGATTGTCAAGAAGCAATGAAATAAGAAAGGCAACCAGCCACACATAATAGAATCACTACAATCTTGAGGAGATTTCTTAGATTCTATGTTCAGAGAGAATGTATAGGTACAAAAGTATATAAAGTGGGCTATTCTTTTATGCATTTGTAAGACCTCTTAAGAACAACTTTGCTGATACGTTAACAGTCCAAAGGGAAGGTGGCAATTTATAAAACCTGTCATATTAAATGTTGGAATCTTGAAGATATGCTTGGTAATTTCCTGAAATGAATTTCCAAATATCTTTCCAAGAAGTAAATCTTTCTTAAACCGAATCTCTTCCTTCCTAATTGGTGACCGGATGTTCAGGTACGAAATGGCATTGAAACTCGGCAAGGTCGCAGGCCTGTCTTTCTGTGATGAAACCTGCAAACAGGTGAAACTTTGCTGGCTAATTTCAGATGATGCAGCGTTGCTGCTACTGTGTCATGCTGAACAACGGCTCTTTCTCCTACTTGTATAAAGTTCTCCAACAAATTTCCAACCCCACCAAGAAAACTAACATGCCAGAGACACCTTGGAAATTCTTATATCCTTTTGAAAATTAAAGCCTCTCTGTTTAAAAATGCATCAGACCCAAACACAGGCTATGCTAACCCTTAAGCAAAATAATTCAAGAGCCTGTGTGTGCAGAATATCCAACTTCTGAACTACTCGGTGTTCCCACATGGTCAAGATTAATAGCATTCCATTCTGACTGGTTCTTCCTGTCCCCACGGGTGGAAGTGGGCTTGGAAACAAGCTGGCTGAAGAAATTTCCCAGTGTATCACAGTTACCAAGCCAGCTGTGCAGTCATTTCTATACAGATACAGTTGAAATATTACAGATTTCTGACAGGCTTAATTATTGTACCTATCTTGTGAGCTCTGGGATCTGGGCCAGAATGCAAAAAATATGGGAAGTTGCTGGACAGCGGATAAGGATGCTCCTGTGTATCATAAGAACTTTAACCTGAGATTCAACATTTCCAGCTCCACATCAGCACAAACACAGGCCCTTGGCCTATGTTGTTTATCAGAATGTACACAGCATTAACAATTAACCACAATGTTTAGAGAATTGAGGGTTTGGGTTTCTATTTAATTTAATTTTTCTGGTTGATTTGGAATTAAACAAACAAACAACAACAACAAAAAAAAACAAAAAAAAAACCCGGGTTTTATTTAAGCCTTGGGAAGGTGAATGAAGGAAGCTAACCTTTATTAAGCATTGTAGCAAATACCATTCTAGATTTTTTAAAGTATGTTATTTATTTTCACTATAAGCTTATGAAACATGTATTATCTTTTAAAATTACAGATGAGCTAACATACTCATAAATTTCTTAAATCACAAAACTATTGTTTGGAAAATACAAAATTAAAATCTTAAGCCACTTTCAAAAGACGTGTCTAATATTTTAACAATTCTATATGTGTGAATATAAACTAATTAGCACATTTCAGTTTTTCTTAAATGAATATTTTTTGGCATTTTTTAATCCAAACTCTGATCTCACTCTTAAAGATGGAGGTGGACTCTATATAATGATACCTTCAAGAAACTTTCAGCGCAATAGACATAATTAGTAATAAATATTTAGAGCACAGAGTGTTTATTTCTGTGAAGTAGTCCTTCTCCTGGTATTATGGGGGCAAGATAGCAGGAGCTCCAAGTAGCTGGGGGTGGGAGGATGGCATAAAAAAAAACTTCCCAGAGAAGGCAATTTAGATTGAGTTTCTCGGTGAGAGAGATAATATACAGCAGGTGGGAGTCAGCAGTGCAATGCTAAAGAGGCATGAAAGCACATGGCAAATTTGAGACTCTGCAAGTAGCTTAGCACAATTAGAAGAAAGGGGACATATGGGACACTGATGGGAAGCGAATGTGGAAGGGACAGACAGAGCCTTAGCACATATGCAATGCTGTGTGGTCTGACTTGTGATGTGTGGGTGATAAAAACTGTGGAAAAAAGTGGGAAGACACCATATTTATGTTTCAAATGATCTCTTGAAAATGCAGGGGCATCAGAGTTACTTAGGAGATTCAAAAAATTTGGTGAAGGATTACCAAAGTTGAGGGGCGGTGGGGGACAGAGGAAGCCCTTTGGTTTCCATGACAACACACATTCCAGGGTTAATTGCAGCAGCCTCCTTTTGGGCTTTTTGGGAAGAGCTACAGGTCAAAGACAGATAATCCTGGACTGAATCTTACTGTCTCCTAAAGTTAAACTTTTAAAAATCTGTTATTGATTTTGATACCTGGTACTCTTCTTGAAAATGAGTATAGTTTGAGTATTTTCATTAATAAAAGTTGACTATTTCAAAAGAATTGTTGCTTTTATTTCTCCTGATGTTGTCCTCCAAATCCCCTGTTACAGGGGCTCTCACTCTTTATCTCAGTGTCCCTTATGGGGGTGGGGGGGAGATAAGAAGTTATTCCAGGGTGGCTGGGGCAAAGCTAAAACGCTTGACTTGATACAAGCTTGGTATTTCTTTGAACTCATTTTTATTTAAGTTATGCAAATCATATATCCTAATTCATAATATATTATTTTTAGATATGCAATGCTACTGTAAATTCACCTTTCCTCAGAATACTAAATAAATGCAAAATGCCAGAAAAATGCACTGTGTTTACCAGTTGAATTATTTTTCCTTCTCTGGCATAACTGCACTTCACTTGGAAACTCCAGCCCCACAATATTTTGCTAGCCAAAGGTGAACAGCCAGTAATTTAGGAAAGTAACAAATGGATCCTCATTTCTAAGGTTAATATGATGTAAGTACTTTTTTTCAAACTGTATCCACAAGAGCCACACATTATAAAGGTTTTAAAAAGAAAAATCAGTTACCCACATTTCATCCATAAAGAGTTTTATTAATGTGTTCATGGAATTGACATTAAAAAAAATAAATGAACATAAAAGTGTTCTGGGACTTCTGCAGTCACCATACCCAAAAACTCCATTTTAGTGAAACACTAGACAATGGACCGTGTGGCACACAGTCTCTCCCATCTTCCACTCTATTGTCTCACACACCATCTCTCCAGCTGCCAAGGTCCTATATCCCTGCAACATTTGATACAACACAAATGGACTCTAGGTAAAACAGAATTTTCACATCTTCTGGAGTATGAGTTTAAGTATACTCAGACTAGAATCTCCAAAGCAAGGGACTACACTATATTAAGAGAGCAAATCATACTATATGAAATAATATATGTAAAACATATAAAAGCACATTATAAAATTGTGCTGAAGTGAACAAAAAAGCAAAGACAATAAACAGAGAAAGGTGATCTTAAACAAAAATCATTATGTGGTACCTTCAAAAAGCTGTTAAACTGAGGCGTCCTGCCTCATTTCAATCATTTAAGGAGTGTGAAGGGAATTAATAATAAATACCCACCATTGGTATGGGTTATAATGAGGTATAAGTATTTCCCCATTATTTCCAAAGAGAAGACAAAAACTGGTGAGGTACACTAAATAGTAAAGTTAAACAAAAGCTCACTGGAACTCTTCCAAGTTTATTATTAGACTTTGTCGGAAAGCACTGATACCTGCTTATAATGCAGAACTTGGCAAGGTTCACTTCCTTGGGGCTGTCCGTACACATCTGTGAGCACAGCTTGGAACTCTAAGCAAAGACTCCTTATCCACAGAGGTCAAAGGTGAGATGACAGATAACCTGAAGGCAGCCACTTGTCACCGGAGAAGAGAGGGACGTCATTCTACACTCCCTCCTGGTTAACTTCCATGGCTTTAACAAGCATGAACACCCCCACCAGACACAACCCTCTCCCATATTCAGTGTTAACTCTCTACTCTAAGAGCTGGAGTTCTCCAGCCCAGGTGTGCTGGGGAATTGGCTCTGGTTCTAGAGGAAGTTCACCAACCAGTTACCAGAATCCCAGTCAGCTTTCAAAATGGACCAAAGGAATTAATGAGGCAAGTATTTTCATGCCAGGTATGCAATCCTATTTCGATATTAGAATGGGCTGAAATGAAACTGGAGGAAAAGACCTAAATATCATAAGCAAACAAACTTGAATGTGGAAATTCTTCAAGAGAGGATGCTTTTCTAGTGCTTTTCTGACTTTCTGGCCATTGTGCTAAGTTGAATAGTGAAATATTCCAAAGTCTTGCAGGCAGCAACTGCATCCTCTAAAGAATTTGCAATTTAAGTGGTTTTGTTCTGAGCAAACCTGTTAGCCTCAAAAGAATTTGCTCAATTGACTAAAATGGCAAGTTGGGAAATGCCAAAGTGATGGCTAATTGCCCACACCCAGATGCTGTTGCTTCCTGCCTTAGGAGTGAAACCTTGCTATTACATGACTAAGACAGCTTGCAGTTCAGGGAAACACCTGAGGTTCTAGTTATGCAAGTCATATGCCCTTATAATAAAACTGACAAGCAATGCTTCATTGCTTGGGAGGTTCCTTTCATTGCTTGGGAGGTCCCTTTTGCTGCTGCAAGAGGAATCTTTAATGCTAAAGTCACATTCATTTCTTTTGCCCCAGAGAAGAGATGTGGTGACTATTTTCTAAGTGACAGGTCTCAGTATGCTTGTTTTATAGCACCAACTGTCTGTCATTGGAGCAGGAAAAGTCTTCAGGGAAATAGGGAACTGGCTTTTTCACACTACCATTTTATGGGACTTGAAAATCAATTACAGATTGAATCCAAATGTACAGTTTTCTCAGTTTCTAATACTGAGCTTTGCTGGGTTTTGCTGAGCTAAGTGGAAACATTTCAGTCCTGGAATGTCAGAAAAATTAAGAAAAATGAAAGCTGCCGGTTGCTCACCTCCAACTTTCAGTCACTACAATGAGTTTTCATGCAACTCTAATGCACAACCCTAAACCCAGAGACCTCTGTATGTGCAGTAGCAGTGTAAATACATATGAAGCAGTTTGACTCGTAGTTACAGCAAAGTGGCCATGGACAAGCAAGGGCCCACTCTTACGAAATCAGGATGGAGAATCAGCCACCTCAAGCCTATTTTTCTGATAAAGTTGTGTGTTGAAAAACAAAACCAAATCAAGAGCAAGGAGCTAATAGTAATAATAATACCTTCCACACAAACACAACACTGCATTGAATAGTCTGAATGACTGTATAAGGCAGGTTTTCAGTGACTAAGTTTTATAGATGAAGGGAGAGAACAGGAAGTATCGAGAAGGCAGCCCATGGTCACATTTAATAAGTAGCCGACCAGAAATTCAACCCACATCAGTCTCATCCGAAATCCACAGCACCTTAATGCCTCCCATGTGGCTCACAAAAATGTAAGATTGTGTGCTCATTACTTTTCTTCCTTGGACCTTAAGCCTCTCTTATACTCGGTCCTCAAGTGACTTAAAATGTGTACTTCCTTAGGACTGTCCTCAAACCTATGAATTGTGGGGACAGGTCTGTGAGGAGGCAAGAGTAAATGTTCAGTTCTCACTACCCTCTTTCCTCTCCTTACAGAGATACTCAACTGTTAGATTCTTCTTTATTTTAAAGATTCATTTTTTATTTTATTTATGCATACAAGAACTAGGGTGTAGGTCAGAGGCGCGGGGGTGAGAGGATTCACCAGAGACAGAGTGGGGAGCAGAACAGGTAGATCAACTGAAATACACTGCTGAGGGGAGCAGAGGGTAAGACAGGAGATGTCTGCTGTGTTATGTGGATTAGCTCCCTGGCCGGGGATCAAACTCATGCCTCAGTGGCTAGAGATAGCTTGACAGTGCTGAGACTTTAACCCCTGCACCACCAGGGAGACCCTCAACTGTTAGATTCATTGATCTTCCTAGTGGTATTTTTTAATGGTGCCAATGCTAGAAAAAATAAAGGGAAAGAAGGAGAAAGACAGGTAGTAACATGGAAGGAAAAAGGAGGAATGAAATAAATCGAAAACTACTCAGTGACTTTGTTACTTTACCTCTCAGAATTTATAGAGCTTTAGTATTTTACAAACTGGCAGATCTAGAAGAGATTTCACATTTATAATCTATTTTATAAACTACTTCATATGCCCATGAACTTTTATTTTGTGATAACAAAAATCCCCAAATTTCAATGGCTTACAGCAACTAATACTTATTTTCCACTGATAAGCTATGTCCTACACAGAATAACAATGGTTATGTTCCACAATGTGTTCATTTCAAGGCTCAAATTGAAGAAGAAGCTCCTATCCAGGACATAAATTTTTTGCCCTCCCCCCACCGCCCCCAAAAAAAGGCCAGTGGTAGATACATGAGATACTACTATTTAAAGCTTCTGTGCATGGGCCTCTTCGTGGCACAGGGGGTTGAGTCTCAGCACTATGAAGCTATCCACAGCCACTGCAGTTCGAGTTCGATCCCCAGCCAGGGAGCTTCCCACATGGCTGGCAGACCTCTCCTGCCTCGCCTGCTGCTCCCCTCAGCAGTGTACTTCAGTGGATCTGCCTGTTCTGCTCCCCACTCTGTGCCTGGTGAACCCTCTCGCCGCCCCACACCTCTGGCCTACACTTTGGCTCTTGTATGCATAAATAAATAAATCTTTAAAAAAAAGTAAAGTTTCTGTGCAGCCATGAATTATGTTGATTCCACTCCCATTTCATTAACTTAAATCACATGGTTGACTCTGAGAGCCCAATATGGTGAGAAATCATCTTCTTTCATGGAATTGCAGCAAATAATGAGGAACAATATATTCCTTACATGACTTGCCAATTTTCCCTCTAGTTGAAAATTTTTGCTTCTGTTCCCTTCCTTGAAAAAATACACTCTCCCCATCTCCAAGAAAGAGACTCCAAAATCAACTCCAGTCCAACCATAGCAACAGGCCCAATGAGTAAAATTTTATATTATCTGCAGCAGAGGCAAATGGCTCTAGATCTAGAGCCTATGAAGTTAGAATAAGTTACCTATTTTTCCTTCCACACATCCACAATAGGAGACAACTTAATCACAATAAATAATCCCATTGAGGAAGAGGAAGATGAGAAGCATACAAGAGTCACTGGCCTATAGCAATTTGGAAGTTTTGCTGCTTCTATTTTGCAAGAGCCACCTTCCTGAGCTCAAGAAATATTCCTTGATGAAGCCCTGATTCTGCTTCCTGGGAGGAACTCCCTAGACCAGTTACCCCACGAGGTCCTGGATCCACACTCTGAAAAGGGTCTTCCTTCTTAACCACATATGAAGAAAGTCTTTTCAGAATGTATGGCTTTCTCAGCCTGCTTCCAAAGTCATTTTAAATCTCAAACAATCACAGTCTCTTATAATGCAGATTTGTGACTCTAGACTATACAATTCTCCTTAAAATTTAAACATAGCAAATAACTGGGGACAATGACACAATTCACCATGGAGAATAAGCCATAAAGGTCCACTTAGACAGGTAGAAGATACAGTTGCTGCAATCTCTTTGCTGTTCTATGAGAGTTTAGAAAAATTCTGAAAGTCTGTATAGGTGCGGTCAAATTTATACTCCTCAACATTGGATTGAGTCTTCTTAGGGTGTTGCCAGCTTCTGTCTCTTTCTCTGATAACTAACATTGATCCACTGCTCCATCTCGGCCCCCTTCTCAGATTTTGCTCGAAATGCTACAAATGCCCTTAATGAGCTAGCTGAGTAAGACTATCTTCCCTGATGAAAGTTTACTGGGCCAGAGTTAGACATCTGAACTGAGTAGGCAATCAAATCTCTTTCTGAGAATTTGCTTCAGGATTCAGAGATTCAAGGCAGTTTCTGCAGGAGGTTTGAAGAAAGAAGCCATTGCATTGGCTATGTTACCCTGGGTACTGAGAAAATACTATGTTACCCTGGGTACTGAGAAAATACTAGTCTGGGGTGAGGGTGGGGGGGAGAGAGAGAGAGAGAGAGAGAGAGAGAGAATGAAACAGAAAGCAGAGAAATCTGTTTGCCTTTAGTCTCTATGACCTATTCAGAATTTTTTTTTCCTTGAACTATTTTTAGTAGGTTTCTGTAACTTGCAATCAAATAAGCATCCAGTAGCTTTTAAGTTTAAATTCAATTTCCTTCAACAAATCCTTTTTGAATTTCCATGTACATGATATAGAGAAATAATTCCCAATGAAGATGATAAAGACACAATAATAGGATTTAGGACATTTAAAAGTTTACAAAGAGAGGGCCTCCCTGGTGGCACAGCAGTTAAGCACTGTGCTGTGGAGCTGTCAGCAGCAGCTACGCACGTTCAATACCTGGCCAGGGAGATATCTGCATGGCACAGCAGACCTCTCCTGCCTCGCTCGCTGCTCCCCTCAGCAGGGTATGTCCGTGGATCTGCCTGTTCTGCTCCCCACTCTGTCTCTGGTGAACCCTCTCTCTGCCCCACGCCTCTGGCCTGTACCCCAGCTTGCATGTATAAATAAATCAATCTTTAAAAAAAAAAAGTTTACAAAGGGAAAGAAGTATACAGCTTCCCATAATGAAGATAATGATAGAAGTATATAAAATACTAGAGTAATTCAAAGGATATCACGGCCCCAACTAGTTGGATCAGGACATTTCTATGGAAAATCTATCAATTGCAATATAGTTAAAGAGTGCACATTTAGCTTCTGTCCTCTTGCCCCTTCTTGACTTCAGTCTGTGTATCTTTTGATCTGGCTGCTCATCTGCATCATGTAAAATGTACTTTTCAATAAACTTAACAAAATGAACAAAATTTGAGAAGCAGATATGACAGAAAGCTTCAGTTGGAGTGAGTGGTATAGGTGAAAGTTTGGAATTAGGAAACCTGGTATGTATTATTAACAGCATGGAGTATTATTTGGCTGACCCTCAGGAAACATAATGCGTAGAAGAGGCAAATACTTGGAAAGGTAGTTTTGGATAATGTTACAAAAAATAATATATACAAATATGTACCAAGAAACCCACAGAAGGAAGTAATGTAATCATTTAGAGATGTGCTCCAGCAGCGATGCATATGACAGGTTTGGATGGAAAGAGAATGAATAGTTTATTGGAAGAAGTCATATTGAATCATTGAATCAGACAGCCTCATTGTTAATAGAAAGGAAGGGTGTGTAACTGGAAAGATAGTACAGTTAGAAGCTGAAAGGCCATTCATCTTACTGGATATATAGAAGGGTGATTTGAAGAGGAAAAGCTTTCTATTCCATCAAAGGAAGTAAGGACAAGAATGTGATGTTGGAAGGAAAAGGAGTTTGGACCTGTTGAATCAAATATACCAATGAGACATCCAGGTTGAAACATCCATCTAGTAAACCACTGAAGATCATAAAATCCTAGCATTTTAATCTAAGAGAGGTTTTAGAAATCATTCTGTGCAATGCCTTCATTTTATAGACAAGAAACCTGAGGTCTGAGTAATCCTTAGAGCTTTGCCCCAAATGATAGCGCTTATAAAGATAATGTGGAAAATCTGTTGATAGATTTAAGCAGGCTGGGTAAGGTTGATGGGTCAAGCCAATATCCAAACTGAGGAAGAAGAGAAGAAAGAGACTCTGACAATTCTCCATTTTGCCAGTCAGTATGGGAAGTGTGTAAATGCCGGCCACTGGCAACATGGCATTCCTGCTGCGTGTTAAGTACCACACTAAACACTGTGCAACGCTTCAACAGACATGAACAATATAGACACCATGTGCCGCAGGAAGCGCAGAGCTCTAATTGGGGAGGCAGGCCAACTCTGAGAGAGCAGGCCTCACTGAGGGGTTCCAGCCCAGTATGCAAAGAGAGAACGTGAAGTGTGTGGATTTAATCAAGGGGAAATCATTCCAAGTGTTTGTGATCCAAAATAAGACAAAAGTAGAAAATATATTAGGACAACATAACAACACAAAGATAAAATTGTAAATTAAATTTACCAAAGATCTTATTGTCAACAGTTGAAAGTGACTTGCTTTCTTCATTCAGGTTGGTTATGTTGTGTTTACTGAATAGACTTTCAGGAAAGCTTGGTGGTATTAATATGTTTCAGGAATAGATACAAATTTTCAAATTAGCAATTGGAATCAGTATAATAAATATGTTATTTGCCATCTTTAGGTTTTAGGAACTATTTTAGTAAGAAGCTATATTTTTAAGGTAGAAGTAGGAAAAGGAGCATCAATTTTATAATTAAATTTTATTAACGTCCCAGCATATATTTCTTTAAAATAAAATTTAAATTTATTCCTTTGGGAGAATTGGCTGATATGTGAATGATTTGATTATTGATGTATTATTGAAAAATCTTAAGTTATAAACGAAAACTATACTGAGTAAGGCAGTTGTAATAAGGCATTCTTGGAGGAGCTGGGCAAATTCAACTTTTCCATCTGGTCTCCTCTGATCCTCAATATAATGTAAAGGAATAAGACAAGTTAGGTAAACCTGAAAAAATTCTCACCATTGTTCATGTACATACTCTTCCTATTTCCTGGTGATCATTTGAGTTATTTACATGCAATTTAAAAAAGCGGGGGACCCTGTCCATATTAATTTGGAAATCTTGCTTTGACTTCTGGAATTTTGCTTTCCTTATCAGGCAATTTATTCTTACTTCCTAGATTTCAACAACTAGATGGAACTTGGCTCCATATGTCAGTTTCTCAAAGATCCACATCAAAGAGCAGGAGGGAAAGTACCTCTCACAACACGAGTGCTGTTAGGAAGCATGTGGGAAGCCAAGCTTCCTTCCAGGGACAGTTTTTCGAGGCACACATATTTTAATACACAGGCACAGATGATACTACTTAAGACCTGAATAGGGCATTCTTCACAGTTACATAATGCATTACTCTCAGTAGTGTTTGGACCAGAAACACCTACACAAACTCACAGAAAGAAAAACACACAGAACAGTTCCTTGATCAAACATACCTAGAGGTACTTTTTTCCCTGTCATACTAATGAGTCATCTTCTGCATTGGGAAGCAGGGGGAACAAAACAAAACATCCTCAAGAGGTTAGTGTCAAAATATCAAGGTAGGCCTGCCAAACAGAGAATGTTCACCATGAAACATCTTTATCTTCTTGCAAAAGGAATTGTGGCTACAGAATAATAAGCAATATGTCCCAAGGTCATCTGGAGGAAAAGCTAAGAGCATGATATTTTTCTACCAGCATAAAAGAAATCACAGTGACATATGTCCACAAAGCAGTCAGTGCAGTTTCCTAAGAGGAAGCAAGAAATGTGGAGGTTGGATTTCAGTTGTTGGACACTGATCCTGCTCTCCCTCCACTCAGCGTAATGATGGAGGGGCCAATCAATTTCAGTGTTAACAAACTAAAATTGTGTTTTTAAAGTGATTTTGCACTATAAAATAAAAGAAATGATTAAAGACTGGAAACTTGAATTATGACTTAACTTCAACATGTCCCTGATGTAGGATATCGGGTAATTTATAAATAAACATTAGGTCCCTCATTGAAATATTCATATTTGTTGGGCCTTTAATAAACAATACACAAACAGAATTTAAGTACTGAAGACAAAAATTTATTTATTGGAAGGAAGGGAACTCACAGAATAAACTGAGGTTCTGGAGACCCATATTTGGAAACAGAAAGAAAGCAAAGGCAGCAGGAAATGTGAGAACATTTAAGAGCCAAGGAGACTGTATGGTTAGAGTTCCTTCAGGCTCACCACTGCCCCTGAGCACTGGACACGAGATGAATTTCCAGTTGTCTCTGCTTTGTGATGCTTGGTCTAAAAGAAAAATTACTGCCAGAAGCATCTGATCGTTCACCCTGAGATCACATACCTCAGACTGTGTTCTAGAGTTCTATGAGGAGAAATGCCTGGTCTTCTCAGCCACCTCAGAGGGAGGCCTAGTGCAGACTTCCAATAAGATTTCACCCAAGGAGGATTTCTAATACATAAAAACACCATATTCCTTTGGTGATATTGTTTTAGGATAACATTTGAAAAGGTGTCTGAATTTCATAGTACATTGCTAAGTCTAATCTGTTTTGATATCAAGGAAAGGGAAAAAATATACTTTTGAGTGTTAAACAAAAACAATTATGTTTAGGAGACCAGATGAAGGGTGTGTGTGTGTGTGTGTGTGTGTGTGTGTGTGTGTGTGTGTGTGTGTGTGTTTGTGGTTGTCTGTGTGTGTAATATGCACATAACAATACTTACACATAAAAATGTTATGGGGATGTTTGGGGATGTTTTGTGACCAGAAATGTGCCTCAGGAACTTAACTATGGTTTATATCAATTAGCATATGCTGAAATTATTCTCATTATATACCATTTTGTCCAAAGTCACAGTTTCTAAGAACCTGTGAAGTGAGAATGTCCTGTAATTCAATAAGGAAAAAGATCAGCAGAGGCCAAAAATCGCATCAGGGAATTCTTGGAAGGACATTTTGTGATGAAGGTCAGATTCAGAGCAAAGTGCCCAGTACAGAAGCTTATTTCAGGATATTCATTCACCATAACTTCACTAAAAGTGATTCAGAGCAACATGCTGCCTGACATTGAGATGTTGAGAACAGGAAGTATGAGAGATCTTTGAAATCCCATAAGTTCTAATATATTGATAAAAATATTGACTTTTTTCTTAAATTTATGCCTGCCTGATTTTATATAAGTCAGAAGAATATGGGGCAACTATGCTTTAAACTTTTTTTTTAAGATTTATTTATGTATACAAGCTCTTGTTAGGCCAGAGGTGTGGGAGGGTGAGAAGATTCACCAGAGACAAAGTGGGGAGCAGAACTGGCAGATCAACTGAAGTACACTGCTGAGGGGAGCAGTGGGCGAGGCAGGAGAGGTCTGCTGCGCCATGTGGTAATCTCCCTGGCCCAGTATCAAATTCATGCTGCAGTGGCTGTGGATAGCTTCATAGTGCTGCCACTTAACCTGTTGTACCAACAGGGAGGCCCTGCTTTAAACTTTAAAAAAATAATAATAAATACTAAGAAAGAGTAGTCCAAAGAATTCTTATATAACTTCAGATTGAATTCACCAACTGTTACTCTATTGTCACATTTAATTGCCTTATTATCTATCTCTCTATTATCTGTCTGTCTATCTATCTATCTATCTATCTATCTATCTATCTATCTATCATCTATCTATCCTTTCCTTGAACCATTTCCAAGTAAGTTACATCTGTTGTGGGGATTTCCTAAGTCTAAATAAAAAAATATTTCCTTTTACCTGAAAAAGTTCCTCAAACTTTCTTTATTTGGTCTAATATCTCCTCTCCCTGGGAAAGGGGTCCAGACATATACTGGCATTGAATACAGTTCTAAGGATTTCAACATGGACAACACATTACTTAATCCAGGTGTGGTAAAGTGAAGCCCAAGCATAGAGATGCAGAAATAGCACTTTAGGTACACCATTTGATGAAGAAGCAACACACTCCTTCAGTCAAGTCTTCAGGTGCCGGATGGACCATCTCCTGAAGTTGGTGGTGCCAGTCCTGAGACACCTTGATTGGCAGGAAAAGGACTGATAATGGAAACATGGCATTCTAAGGAAAATTAAAAACTATCAAATACAAAGAAAAGAGGTATTTTGACAACAGTCAAGGATAAAAAAGAAATAGAAATGAAGAGGAGAAATCATTTTTAATAATTACTGTTTTGCAATAATTAGATATAGTAAGGCAATATGGTATATGCCTCAAACTAAACTAATATAATATTCTATAGCAACTGTATCTTAATTTTAAAAATTAGCATATGGAAAAGAAAAAAAATATGGAGTAGACAATGTTGGAGCAGATGCTAGAAGTCAAGGAGTAAATTCAAAATAACCCAATGGGGCAATCAGAGAAAGTCAAATTCTATTTTCTTCTCTCAGGAATCTGACAGCAACATAGGTGCGGCAAGAGTTATTTCAGTGACTGAGATGCCAACACAAGTAGGAGAGCAGGACGGAGAGCCAGAGGTCCTGTCAATGAGTGCTGACGGTTCAAATCAAATGGCAATCAAGACATACTTAAGAGTTTTAAAAATTCATTTAAATATAATATAAATACTAGAAAAAGTCCATATCTGATAATTTCACTGCTCAGTGAATTTGCACAACTGAGTAGTCTGGTGTAACCAGCATCCAAACCAAAAAAGGCAATATTATCAGCACCACAGATGTCCTCTTGAGTTCCTCTCAATTACTATCTCCTTTCCCATAAGGGTAATGTCTTACAGATGGGTGAATTTGCCTCTATTTGTGTTTTCTAGAAAAGGAACAAGAGAGTTCATAGTCTGACCTCTTTCATTCAACATTATGTTTGGGAGACGTATCCATGCTGCTTATATAGATATAGGTTGTATATCCTCAGTACTGTGTAATATTCTGCTTGGTGAATATGTCACAACATATTTATCCATTCTATTGTTGATGGTCACCTGGGCAATTTCCTGTTCAGACAATTATGAATAAAGCTGCATGAATATTCTATTATATGTCTTTTGGTGACTCTATCAATCAATCAATCAATCAATCAATCAATCTATCTATCTATCTATCCATTATCCACCCATCAAGTTCTGATTAGTATAACCTAAAAATGGATTAGGATACAGCTTTGCTTTCATAGATTCTGACAAAGGAGGAATTCAAATTGCTATTCCCACTAGGACTACACACTTTTTTTTAGGAATTTATTGAATTTTTAAATTATTATCTGTATCTTTTACATTATAATGTATTTCCCGTGGGTTTCCCACCGACTCACCCATGAACCATCACCACAGTCCCTTGTGTTCCCCTCTCTCCCATTTTGAACCCTTATCCTCCCCCTCCCTCGCTGAATATCTCTTTTATTTGGTATCTCCAGTCAGTAATGACAAAAATACTTAATACTGTTAATACTTAATACTTAATGACAAAAATACTGTTTGCTGGAAGAATTAATTTATAGATTGTGATCAAATGAGTTGTTCCATTTGTATCATACATATTAAAGTAGCAGTTAAGTCTAAGAAATCGGGATAGGATATTTTTACAAAAGGGAAATCTGGGGCCTCCCTGTGGCACAGCGGTTAGGTGCTGCGCTTTGGAGCTGTTGGCAGCGGCGACGTGAGTTCGACACCCGGCTGGAGAGATTCCCACATGGGGCGGCAGACCTCTCCTGCCTTGCCCGCTGCTCCCCTCAGCAGTGTATTTCCGTCGATCTGCCTGTTCTGCTCCCCACTCTGTCTCTGGTGAACCCTCTCACCGGCCCACACTTCTGGCCTGTACCCCAGCTTGAATGCATAAATAAATAAATCTTTAAAAAAAAAAGGAAATCTGGAATTTTTCTCTTTAAATTGCATGGTATAAAAATAGGGTGACTGCTATTATGTAGACCATCTCTGAGCTTAAGGTCAAAAGAGGAACACAAAACCAACTTTTTTAAACTTAGCTATGAAAAATAAACTATAACCACTAGGAAGGCCACATGAAAGTACAAGAGTGGAAAATAAGAAATCAATCAAGCAAAAAAGGGAACTCAGAGAACTCGATATGGAACATAAAGCAAGTCCAGAGAGGTTCCAAGAAGGTGAGACTCCTGTGGGTAGCATATGTGGGAAGAGACAAAGGAGGTACAACTAGAACTGGGGCTTGAGAGGAGGATGGCATAGGTTAAGTGTGTAGAGGTTGGGGAGCATTTCAGTTAGAGTGACAGTGTGACTAAAAGCAGGAGGCAGAGACATATGTGGTTGTCCAAATACCATGAGTAGTACATCCTCTGATTGGAGTGGATGGTGAAGGTCAGTCTTGAACAACAATGGCATAATCCAAAGCCAGGGCAAAATAACATGCCTTGGAATGTTAGACATTTTCATTACTGTCAGGTTTATGGCTCAGACAAGCCCAGGTTTCTATGAGCATGAGAACTGTGGCAGTGTTGTAAGCACACCCACGCCTTCTACTTTGAAACCTGATCTTCAAATGTGAAAGTTCATCCCAGCTGCTGGAAGGCTGCCTTCAGGGTTGGATCGCTCAGATCTGTCATGTGATAGACATATAGTCAGCCTCCTGATCACAGGAGATTTGGGAGTTTGCAGTGTCTTTGATGGCAGGATGTGCACTGGAACAAGCATGAGCTGTGGATGCAATTACAGAGAGACTTAGCTGGGAAGATCCTCCACCTGGGAGCAAGGCTGCGAGTGGCCATAACAATCTTTAAGTACATCAAGGGAGTCATGAGGGTTTGGAGGAAGAGGCCTTCCAAGTAGGGGGGGTGACTGTGTTAGATGGGGTACAAAGGGGATGTGCAAAATGTCTAATGGGGGATCTACCACCTGGGCAAAAGCACCATTATTCACTAGGGAAAGAAATTTTCTGGAGTATTTAGTAGAAGATCCATTTCAAACTTTAAACTTACAAAAATACTGCCAGTTGCAATTAAAAGGACAAACTAAAATATCATTTATTTGCAAGTATGCTTATAGGTAATGTTGTTTTGAGTTGCTAGAGATAGGGTTTACGTGTAGGGTGGACAAGACCATATTTCTTTAGATTTTAATAGATTTTCTAAGTTATAAGTAACACATACAGATAGTGTTGCTTTCAGAGCAAAGTCTAAAAGGAAAAGAACTTAGAAAGTAAATAAGGAAAGAAAGATTAACCACAGGATATTTGCTATAGTGAATAAACACATGAGAGCAGACAAAACATACCTCCCTGTGATGATCACATGAAGATATTTAAGTTTTAGTTTAGTGAAGTTTTTTTTTTTGGGGGGGGTTACTTAACAACATTATATGAATCATGACTTGCAGAAAGTTAGAGTTTCTATTTTAGTTGAAAAAGAAAGTGCTTTAAAATTCCTATGGGGAATTTAAATCTTCATATTGTCAAGCATAACCAAAACTTTCCCAAACTTCTACAGCCTACAGCTAAAAATGGGGACCTGCAAATATTAATGCTCCAGTAATGAGGGCTCATCATCCTAGTGTGTATAGCTGGGGGTTGATCTTAGAGACCCGTTTGCCTCCCAAATTTCCTCATGCTCTGTCCTCAAGGTATCTCCTACAAGGTCCCAGGGACAGAGCCACATTGCAGATGCTTGCTGCTTCAAGCTTATGTTAGTGGCCACTTCTAACATGCCAGCATGCCAGCTCTTGGGCAAATGTGACTTATTAAACCACCAGGCTACCAAAATGCACTAGATTCCCTGGACTTTTCATAATGCTGAAGGTAAAATTGAAAGAAAGCCATTTGCTCCAAGTTAACACTGTTTGGACTCCAAGTTTCATAGCCCTTTGTGAAAAATTTCCTCTTGACCTCTTCCTGCAGAAAACCCAAACATTAGTCTCCATGACCTAAGTAGGAGAAAAATACAAACCTCTCCATTTCCTGTTTCTCTACCCCACCCTATCCCCAACCCACCCCAGGGACCTGCACACAAAACTTACTCTCACAAATTCCCAAAAGAATCACTGCCTCACCGTGTCCATGAGACTGGAGGTCTACAGATCATTATTTAGCAGACATTCCCATTTAGCAGACTTTCCCAGTTTATTTAGGCAAAGCTAAAAAATGTGTGCGTCCTAGTTCTTTTAACTATTTTCATTAATTTTGAAAATGAGTATACAGCAGAATAGAAATGAGTGTGCTTGTATCTATGATATTCCTGAACCTCCCTTGGGATATGGGTACATCATTTAAGATGAGAACAGCAGCCCACCCAGGGACCTGAGAATGGAAGCTTCACAAGGTCTCGGACAGCAGCTCTGAGAACTTCCCTCTAAGGAACTTTCCACTAGACTCAGGAAACCTGGCTCTCATATCTACTCACTCATCTTTTGGTATCTAGAGCAGGATGCTTGTGCTTGATCTTTTTTAATGTACTTAGATTGGTACTTTAGTTTATTTCTGGTGCCACAATTCTCATGCTGTCAGTCTAGAGGTTTTATATAACCCCCTCCACTCCCAACCCTTTTAACATTTTTCCTTTGATGCTGCAAGGGAATCAAAATGCTGATGCTGAAAGGGTTAAAAACTGAGCTGCACAGGATAAAACATCAATAAACAGAAATCTTGCCAGCATAATGCTAGTGAAATGGCCTTGGTATCTAAGGGACAATCACTTCTTTAAACATGAACAACAAGGTCCTGCCAGAAATTTAGCATCTGCATATTTGTGGTCTCCTTTCTCATAGATTATTATCTTTGGATGCTCCTCTTGGGTGGGTGGTCCCTTTGTAAAATGGAAACTGTTGACTGCAGTAGGGCTTGATTTAAATAACCACAGGTTTGGTATTTTCTAGCACTTATTGCAGATTTCCTTTCCTAAACACCTCCCTGTTTTACTTAACCTCCAAAAGGAAGTTCGGAATCTTGCTGGTAAATCTCCTCCCTTTTTATTAGGAAATTCCTAGTTGGCCATTTGGGGAGAAGTAAAGCAAAATATCAAGGCAACAGGGTATTTATCTTTACCTTGTCCTCTTGGTTGAAAAAAGCAGACAAGTTCCAGATTTTCACTGAGGCTACCAGTTCATTTTGGCTGTGATTAGCATAAGAAGAATTTTAGACACTGAGCTAAAATGATCTAAGTTTCAGTCTCCTGAAAGTTAAAGTAGACCAGGCTTGGCTGTAAAATAAAATCTCAAAGACTTTTCTTTTTTAATCTTACATGGGTATCAAGGTATCAGATAACTGAATGGTGAATGTGAGGTAGTTGCCCCACTTGAAAGCCAAGACTTGCAAACTGTAGCCTCCAGGTTCATACTGAACCTGCCATCTATTTTTGTAAATAAAATGTTATTGGAACACAAGCTGGCCGTTTGTTTAGGTATTGTCTATGGCTAATTTCATAGTGCAATGTCAGAGTTGAGTAGTTTTAATGGAGACCTCACATCCCACAAAGTTTAAAATATTTACTGTATGTTGTTTTACCAGAAAGGTTTGTAGTCTCCTGCTTAAAACAATTATATTTGGCAAATACAAAAAAAAAAAAAAAAAGGTTGCCAAGAGTTTCAAGAACTCTGAATAGAAATGAATTATGTTTATAGTGTTTAGAATATCATTGCCCAAACTGAGGTTCCCATAATACTTACTAGATGTACAGAATGTAACTACATTTAATGAAAGAAAAGGGAACTGTGGTCAAATAAATTTGGCAAATGTTAGAATAGGCCAAGTTAAACAGATTTAGTTTTGGTAGCCCTTTCAGGTCGCTTAGTGTGCTAAATAAATGTGCTAATACATATGATGAGTCTACAAAAAGGGATTCACTTAAGGAGAAATTCTAAGGTCATTTGGTCCAGCGAAATTTCTTTTTAATGGGCATTTCACTGACTAAATGTTCTAGAATATATTGTGGGAAAATGGCTTGTTTCAAGCTGGCTAATCTGATAATGCTCTATCAGATCATGCCATTTGTATGTCCCTAAGAATCTTAACTTTAAGAAAAATGATTTGGCTGATAGGAGAACTGCAATGAATATAACAGTTAACTCTTCAGTAGCTCTTAGCTTCTCATTCAGAATGCACTAGGGACAATGATATGTTGATAACATTGCTATGAGGAAAGAGCAGGATAGCACTCGATGTGCAAAACTTCCCCTCAATGAAGTAAAATTCTCAGGCCCTTTCTTCACCTCCCAAATTTTAGAAAAGCAAGAGAGTTTGTGGAGCAAGAATTCATATCATAGTCCCCAGTGAATACAGCTTACTTCTGGTCTGCCAGCACTTAATATGGGAAGGTTACGTGGGCGTCAAGAGGTCTAGGAAAACCTTCTGTGTCCTTGGGGGCACATTGCAAGGAACAATGGAAAAGTTCCTGAATATCGGGAAATGTTTTCTCAAGATCAAGAGATGTATTGGTATGTGGGAGAGAGTCCAAACCAGCTCTAATGCCCAAAACATTTTAAATTGACTGCTAGCTGCCAGTGCCAATTTTGTCGAAGGGCAAGTTCAGTACAGTGGCCCACAGTATCCTAGACTCATGTTTCCAAAGACAGAGTTTCTGCCACCAAACATATTTTTTAAATGTTTACTGACATTGTCACCTATTTGCTTAACTGAGGATGTTATTGATAATAAGCCAGATATTTTGTCATTGTAGTCAAGCAGGACTTGGGAACTGAAGCAATTACTCTGCAGTTCAAACATTCGGCAGCTCTTGGGAATGACTTCTACCTCAGAGCTTGCTAGAAACCCGCTTGCTCATTTGTGGAAAGACACCTTTTATCTGGCTGCTGCTGCTGCAGTCAGGTAGGTCTGAGAGGAAAAGGTAGGGTGGGGAGTAAGGCAGCTGAATGAAAAGGAGATCACACTGATGTGAATTTTAAGGTTTCCCAGTCTCACCCTTTGTAAACATACACAAGGACAGGTCTTACCGCAGGACCTTTGTCATTTGACTATGGTCACTCCTTATAGAACAGTCTTTGGCTGGGCACTACAAGACTTCCAGATGATTGACAACACTTGGACTTTCCAGGGCAAAGAAAGTCAAACTTAGGACTTCAAAACTAATAAAAGGGATTGTTTTGGAAAAACTGAAAGAATGGCATCAACAAATGATTCTTAGTCAGATCTACTATTACTATTATTTATAATGATGACTCTAATTTTTAAATATGAAGCAGACCATTCTTTACAGTGCATTTGTTACCTCATCAATCCTAATTGTAACCCATAAGTAAAGATGATTCAACTTATTTTACACAAGAGGAAACAACGGCTCTGTGACTGGTTGTTTGACTTAGGTACTATACAATTCAAATCCATGTTTGTCTGCTCCAAGATCTAAAATCTGTTGCTAGTGTTGTATTTGGTGAATATTATTTACACTAAAAACATTCTCAACTAGAACAACTTACTGTCCAGAAACTCACAATCAAATCATTACTTATTAGAGCATTATTTAGTAAATACTAACTAATGGTCTGTAGAGGTCAGGTATGTGCTTGGTGCTTGAGACGGCATTGAACACAGCAGTCAAACATCCCTAGAACTATAGGGACCTCTTTACTGCCTTCTTTATTTTTTACTCCAGAAATTAGTGATATGGAAGAAGGGGAGACTATACAACAACCACCATAAATTCTCTTTTTGACAAAGCCATGGAGCATCCTCCAGAATTTAAATACATTCCCCTACCTTCACCCACATCAGAAATCCAAAGCTTCCACTTTATTTAACCTTATAAATTTCAACTTTATGATGATTTTCATAATTATCACTTGACAAACATAGGTCTCTGAAATTAGCACAAGAAATAAATACTAATAATTCCCTTTGGTAGCAAACATTCTCCTGGCCCTGCCTGTGTCCTTCAGAATGTCTAGCTAAATTTCCACTGCCATTATCTGCATCTCTGTGTGTGGGAGCACCAACTCCAGAAATGCAGAAGGCACTCCACTAGCTCATAGGCAGGTTGGAGTTAGTGGGGAATTCATTTCCCCAGGAGTTGCCCATGACCTGTGACTCTCAGGAGTGCTGCATGAAGATGCCAGCTCCTTTGTCCCTCAGTAAAGATAAATGAAGGTGTGGACTGCAGCATTTCTCCATAAGATTGACATCCATTCAGTCCCTTTCTTAATAGGTTTAATAACTCCCCTTTTCTTGATCTCTTCCTTTCCTGGTATCAATCCACAACTCCCTTTTAGGTATTTCCTATATCTTCCAAATTAATTACTTGCATTTGAACTCTCCTACCAAGTTTTGCTCTGGAGGTAGTCAAATCATGACATCTTCTCATTAATATTTAGATTTTACAAAGTTACATGTATTACTCAAATGGATACACTCACTTTTATTGAGGTAACACAGTTCTACAACATCGTATGCAATGCAGATGCACAGGACCATACGTCCTCAGATTCATGTCCTCACAACACACCCAACACCAAGGAACCCAGAGTTTGCCATCATGATCTGCTGTGATTCCCCCCACAGTGTTTCCCTCACTCCTAATTCCACAGTCATTTTTCTAGGTTTTGTTACTGGTTTGGTTTTATCTTACCCTTTGTTTTGTTTCTCTATATTCCACATATATGTGAAATTATCTGACACTGGCCTTTCTCGTTCTGACTTATTTCACTTAGAATAATCCCCTCCAGTTCCATCCATGTTTTCATAAATGGCAAGAATTCACCTTTTTTAAATATACTTTTTCTTTGTTGGGTGGAAAGTGTTAACTACTACTTTTCATTATTTTAGCTTGTTGCCCAAATAAATAATTGAAACCTAACCATAAATATAAAAATTGATTTGAATAAATTAATGATAATTGAATCTAATATACTGTATGCAGTGGATACCCCTAAAAATTATAGAAAGTGGCATAATTTAAAAAAAAATTGAATGACCACAATAAAAACTCAAAGCTACCCAGAGTAAAATACTGAAGAGAGAATAGTTTGGGGTATACAGAACTGGTTGTCTTGCATTGATACACAATTTTGCAGCTGGGTCATTCTGGGCAAATTTTCCTCATTAATGACTAAAGCAGACACTATACATAAAGTGCTTATCACAGAAGTCGGTATGTAGTAATTATTCAATAAATCGAGATTTCCTGAAAGATGCAGGTAAGTATTGCCCAGGCAGGCAAAGATTCCTGAATCATATCTCAACCCACACAACAATCACAACTTCTTGAGGTCACACAAATAGCCAATGGGGCTTACTTGTTCTAGTCAGTGGTAAGTCTGGTGTTGAATGTGTGTCTATAAAAAGAAAAGTCATATTACTTATGGTAGTACAGAAGTGCTTTAGCTGAGGTAAAATGTGTGATTATTCCAAAAGAAATTTATAGCCATGTTTCTCTGGTTCCATCCACCCTCCCTACTCTGAACTCAATCATGACCTTTGAAACTGGCCAACATTTATAAGGCTTTTGTGACAGGGCTGGATGGCCCCCATCTGAAATGAACTTAGAGATAAGTTGGCAAATAGTCTTCAATGCCTACATTCTTAGCAGTTGACCAAATGCTCTTGTGTAGTCCTGTTTCCTAAGTTAACCCACACATGGCTTCACCTTAATCTTCCACAGAAGGTCTCATTTCTAAGCAACTTGTTCCCTCTCTTAGTTTAATTCTATAAACATTAAGATTCAAGTATTTGGAAGTAAAAAATAACTATTCAAAATGGATTGATATGCTTCAAGTCTAGAAGGATTCTGTGACAATTGACATCATTTAGTAAAATAAACATTTTGATTTGGTTTTAACTTTGAATTTGAGAATGTCAGTAGCCAAACTATAAACTGCTTAGGAACAACGGATGAAAACATATGCTTCTTATTTCTCAGATGCTCTCTGAGAGTATTAAACTTCAGATATTGAAATTATGTGGAGCCTTCATGTTAGAAATTATAATTAGAAATTATCATGATAAAGGTCCTTTGCTGAGTTCTTTATACATTTGTTTTTTCTTGGAAATTTCATTACTGGCTCTAGCATTCTCTGTGGATGTGATTGGGCTTAGTTTTCACTTTGTATGGCTGTCATAGGCATGAGGGCAGGGGCACAAAGCTTTGTAAGCTGAGGTGCCCCTACTCTTATCCTCTCAGCCCCCATCCCATACAATGAGATGCTTCCTCCCTCCCTCAAGAGGGTCAGGATAGCAAAGCAGACTTGCTTTCTTATCTTCTCCATTACCTTGAAAATCCTCTTCTAAATACACTTCATTCTTACACATTTACCAGTAAATACATCCTGCCTGACACTCAACTAGAATTCTTCCTAAGGGGCCTGAACTCTGTGAATGTATTGAGTTGTCATAACAAAATACCACAGACGAGGGTGGGAGGAGGGGATGCAGGGGGGAGGGCTGAAATGGAGAGAATTTATTTTCTCACAGTTCTGAAGGTTGGAAATTCAAGGTGGTTTTATTCTGAGCTTTCTCTCCGTGGCTTGCAGATGGCCACCTTCTCATACATGGAGGAAGGGGTGTGTGTAGGGCCCTTAGAGCCTCTTTGTACATCCTAATTTCATCTTCTTATAAGGGTACTAGTCATTAAGGATTAGGGCCCACCTTAAAGACCTCATTTTTAACTTAATTACCTCTTTAAAGGCCCTATTGCCAAGTCTAGTCACATAGTCACATTCTTGTGGTACTGGAGGGTTAAGACATCAACATAGGAATTTTGAAGAGACACAATTCAATCTATAAAAGTGATAGTTTCAAATCAGTTTTATTAGTAGTTGCCGCAACTCAAAAAGCTGTACTTCTCAGAAAATCAGCGGCAAAAAATTTAGTTGTTGCTTATAAGTATATGCATATTAGTTTTCAAAATGTAGTATTGCTTTAATTTACAAAGCCCCACCTTGTATGAGTACTGAAGAATATCTAGATTATGCCATAGTGGAATCAGTATGCAGGTTCTAGCTGTAATAATTTGAATTCCCTAACCTGCATCACACTATTTCCAGAACTCAGTAATAGCTACAATCATCAAGATTTTGCAATGCTCACTTTATTTTTGTGTTTATTACTAACTGAAGTACTGAGTTTTTTTTTTTTTTTAAAGAAACTCATTAACTCCCTCTGAGACCTAACCTCTCATCTTTGGCTGGTTTCTCTTATAATTGCCTGGATGGAAAAGTCAGCTCAGTGCAAGAAACCAAGAATTAAATGTGCTGAGCTCATCTGAAAAGTGGGAATCAGTGACCCCTTCTACATTAAAGCTTCGTTAAAAATACATGAACAAATCATTTTTTTCCCAAATAGAAGACTAATCAATAAGCTCTAAATTTTGCTTAATGGATTATATATATATATATATTTTTTAATATCTTCAGTAAGGAGATTTCCCAAATCCTTTCTTTGCATAGATATTGGGTCAGTCTTCTCTGAACTAATTTGCATATTGAGTCACTCACCCCACATTCTTCAAATGCTTTCCAAACTAAAAATTTTGGGTCTGCTTGGGGAGTACCACAGACATTGAAAGGAGCTTCTAGAAAAAGGTGGGAGAGTCTCAGAAGCTTCGAAGATGCCGTAAGTTTTAAAAATATTGTCCATATATTACTTGACAAGAGTTTTTTAAATTGTAACTTGAATTCTATCTATAATACAACCAAGTTTTAATTTAAAAAGCGAATTAATTTGAAATAATCAGTCTATACTTCTCATATCATAGGAAGAATTTTCTATTTTAAGAAGTTATAGTCATTATAAAGCATTTTTTATTAAGAAGATAATATTTTTAAATTGAAACATGGAAGGAAAGGATAAAATAATAAATAAGTTTCTTGCTGACCCTTTCACTATAACTTCAATTTAAATCTCAATTTGTCCCTCCAGAGGAGTTACTGGTAAAGATTTCATGTATGCCCCTATAGCTATGCACTATGCATATACACATATATCTTTTTTATGCAAATGGAAATCTACTTTGCACAGGGTGCTAGCACTTGCTTTTATAAGCATATTTATGAGTATATTTATATGTGCTTGCAGGCTTATCGACTGGATAAAACTACTAGATGTGTCAAGTGATATTCACATTTTGAATTTTAGTAAGCAGTACCCAGTTGTCCTCTCTCTACCACTATACACCTAATTGAAGGCTAATATTAGAATTGAAAAAAAAAAAAACCCTGCAAATCAATTGCTCATGAGGATGCAAACCCATGGGAAGTCAAGGTCATTGCTAGTGGAAATGCAAAATGGTGGTGTCACTTTGGAAGACACCTTGGCAATTCCTTAAAAAGCTAAGCATAGTCTTACCATGTTATACAACAATTGTGTTCTTAGGCATTTACCCAGCTAATTAAAAAACTTATGAATTTATGTCCATACCAAAAAAAAAAATCTGCATGTGAATGTTTACAGAATATTTATTTGATTTTTAATTGACCCAAACTGGTAGCAACCAAGACATCTTTTAATAGATGAATGGATAAACAAACTGTGGTTGAAAAAGACAAAGATAAAAGTGAATGAAATACTAAGCAGGAGAGAGATATGGATGAATATTAATGCTTATTTATAAGTGAAAGAAGTCAATTTGAAAAGACTACATACTGTGTGGTTCCAACTACATGATATTCTCCAAAAGGCAAAATTTCAAACAAAAACCAAGAAATTATAATTTATGTAGATTTTCTGTAAGGAGGTAGAATACATGGGATGTTTTCTTTATCTGCTTCATCTAGACCCTGTACAATTACCAATATCTTAAAATTATTAGTAAAACTTATGCTAGCTAAATCCAGTTATTTTTCTGAGACTGAGTGATAATCTAAACTAGTATGTTACCTAAAAATCCATCTAATTAAATACTCTAAATGTTATCTTTAATTGCCTCTCCCACATACTAATTTCCTTTCCAGGTCTTTCTGTTTTAATATCAGACAGTGAATTTGTTCCAACCATGCCAGAAAGATGTTTACCTCAACAAAAAATGAATCTCCAAATATCACTATAATAAATAACCAGTTTCACAAAATTACCTAAATCACCTTGAAACATTTAAAAATATTTTATTGAGCCTACTGAATAAATGCTTACCTCTTAAATACATAAGAACAGTCTATATAACCTAAAACTTTTATTATAAAAAAGAATATGCCAGAATTTGAGAGAATTAAAACATTTCATATTAATTTTCAATAAATTGAACATTCCTTTAAAAATGCTGTAATGTTCTTGCATATAATCACACAAGGAAAATATTAATATTTATCAAAACAAGCCTCTAGCAAATTGGAATATCTGGTCAACTCAGTGAAAATTGATCCCCTAGTGAAGTAGTTTATCAAGAAATCAATTTTTAGCAAAATAGCCATTATGTATGATAATTGTCAACAATTCTGGGACATTTGCTTTGCCCTGAGTTTCATAATTGATATTATGGAAGTCTTCTGGTGAAAAGCCATTTCTTATTAACAAACAGTCAAAGATTCCCTTAACATTTGACACTTAAGAATTTCAGAAAGAAGTGCAAATGAAAGTTCATTGGCATATTGTGACTTACATTGGTGCTTTATCCAAAAGTTTGTAAACAAACTTATTGCAAACAAGCTTATTATTATTGTTTCCAGGGTTACAGACTTTAACTGTATAATTCACATTCTATAATTTAAAATTCATGTATTAAAAAAAAACTTAACTAAATTTGAAATACAGGCTGCCATATTACATTCAATAGCTCATTTGAATCTGACAAATGTATCATAAAGCAGTAACTCTATTCTTAGGTTTAAATGTTATTAGTGAGTTTTAATTTGTTCAAAGCTTTTATAGTCAGTGGTAAACAGTGAAATTTCAACAAAGGTCCTCTGCATCTAAATCTAACTTTTTTGGGCCTTTCTGATACACAAGAGTTAAAGTCTCAGCACTATGAAGCTATCCACAGCCACTGCAGCATGAGTTTGACCCCCGGCCAGGGAGCTTCCCACATGGCACAGCAGACCTCTCCTGCCTCGCCTGCTGCTCCCCTCAGCAGTGTACTTCAGTAGATCTGCTTGTTCTGCTCCCCATTCTGTCTCTGGTGAATCCTCTCACCACCCCACACCCCTGGCCTGCACCCCAGTTCTTGTATGTATAAATAAATAAATCTTAAAAAAAAATCTAACTTTCCGGAGAACTTCTTAAGGTTTATATGTCTTTATGTTATTATTCTAAATGCCTTTCCACCAAAATATTTATTATAACTTATAGAAGAACTTAAAGAAGAATATTTATTATAACTTATAGAAGAATTTAAAAGTTTTGATTATTTTGGAAGTATTATACATACGTAAATTATATAAAACTATGCATATAAATAATATTAAATTTGTCCCCTTAATAGAACTTTAGAAAAATAAGTTGTCTTTTTAGAGACCCTTACCTGATCTACTTCTCTTGCATTACCTTAATTTTCCTTAACTAAGATCCTGACTTCAACTAGTAGTTCTTATTTTCAAATTATATTTTAGCATATGTTTAGTTTTTGTTACTATAAAAGATTCATATTGTATGTATTCAATTTATGATTTGCTTTTTATGAGAATATAGCCTTTTAAGACTTATCCACAGTAATGTTTATAACTGCCTCATTCTTTTTTATTGCTGTATGGTTTTCTCTGACAAATCATAATTTGTATTTATTACTCTTGTAGTATTGTAAATGAATATTGCAAATGTGTCCAGTTTGGTATTTAAAAACATATTTCTTTGGTTTGTTTTCCTGTCATGAACTACAAAATTCTTATCCAAG
Organism: Scalopus aquaticus; assembly: GCA_004024925.1. Classification (NCBI taxonomy): domain Eukaryota; kingdom Metazoa; phylum Chordata; class Mammalia; order Eulipotyphla; family Talpidae; genus Scalopus; species Scalopus aquaticus. Next base: position 11,032 of record PVIJ01000224.1, on the reverse strand, counting down.
TGGTGGGGTACACATGTACAAGAGTTTCTCTAGGATCCAGAGACACATTTACTCAGATTTCTCACTAAAGAGCATAGAAAATAACAACTTTCGCAAATTTTTTTTTTCTTAGGTATATGTGAACAGGTACTAGTTGAGGGGATTATTACAAAGAAGATATTCTAATGTTTGAATAAATGCTTTGACTTCTCTGCAGTCAATAATGACACATGTTGTACAACTAAGAACAAAGGTGACATTGATGAAGAGTGTGTGTGTTTTATAGCAGGTATGCCTGTCCTTCTATACTAGTATTTATGCTTCCTCATCTCTTCTTGAACAGAACCTAACTGTGATTTCTTGAAATTTTTTGGTAACCTGGGTTATCTAAAATGAAACCTGGCTCATTCCAAACTTTACTTTCAATAAACAAGCATGTGGCAAAAAAAAAAAAAAATCTTTACTGCTAGTGAAAATATGTTTTTTGGTTAATCACAAAATGAAATTTTAGATCTTATTATGTCAAGGCCATTAAAAATGGAAGCTCATGACTATTTCTACCATGAATAACAATGTCCAGTATAAATCTTCCTACTTGAGAAATGAATAGTTTTCTAATTTCATTTTACTTCCAAAAGAATCTGTTTCATCAATACACACTTAGACATTTTCGGTCTATATAATTTCTATAATTGAAACAAAGATATAAATAAGTATTTTATTTGCAGAATTATCTTTTGGCACTATAATATTCTAGGACCAACAGCACTTTTCAATTGTGTGGGATATGAAATAAATCATAAATAAATGTACAATGGCTCCAAACAAAATAATGCAGCATACTCATGTCAGGTGGCCCTCTGAGTATTATCAAAATATCAGACTTATGCTATGACAAGTGCAAGGGTGGTGTAAATACCATGAAGAAAAATAATTATGAATTACTACAAATATATATTATCTGTAAGACTTCTTTACAAAAGGCATCTGACTATTAATGCATCCTGATGATTTTTTCATGAGAACGAAATGACAAGAACGATTGTCTTTGTCTTTGATATCTGAACACTTCTGTGATGACTCTAGTGGAATAACATCTTATCTGCCTTTCTATCCAGAGAAAGGTGATTTATAACATATAAATAATTAATGTTATATATGAGCATTTTGTAACAATTCTAACATATAGAGAATTATGCATTAGACCTAACTCTTTACCTCAAGGATCTTACAATGAGATGGAGAAATGAGTCTTGTATACACAAAATATTAAAACACAACAAATAATTAAACTAATAAATTAAATATGTCCTTCTGAGGTGATTTCTTAAAAAATCTACAAGACAGAAAATAAGCTCAAACTTGCACAGATAGATTCAGAATCTGCAGATATTTTTGAATTCATAAATTTAGTGGAATTCAAAATTTCACTATAGATTTCTCATATTTGCAATATATTTATGAAGATATTATGAACCACTGCATATGAAAGATAGGAAGATTTACTTCTGTAAACTCATCAACCATTGGCAATTTACTTGTTGCCAAAGATAGTTCTACTTTCCCTCCATCAAAACATTCCTGGTCAGAAGACTTGATTTGAGAACCCACAGAAGGATATCTTTAGAGAGAGAGAAAATCTCACATTTCAAACAAACAAGTAGGAAGACCATCGAAACATGCTGGAAATCAGAATTTCTCTAAACTATGCTTAAGTAGGTTAGTAAGTTTAGTCTTCTTTAATATCTCCAATCTAACAGAAATCAGGCTGTGTGGTGGAATAAGAACTAGGTTAGGAGCCAAAGGACAAAAACTTTATATCTTGAATTTTACTTACAACTGGCTCAATGATATGTTTATTTCCATTGCTTTCTCAGTTAAATTGGTATTAAAATATTTGCCCATTGTGAATGGTAGGGAAAGATCTGTGAATACAAATGCCTCATATAGTGCCTGAAACAAAATGTGTATTCAATATTTATTAAACAATCTATACTGATCATGTATGGAGAATCTTATTAAACATTTATTTCAATTGACTCAGAAAGTCCACTTCTGCAGAATTTTCTATGAAAATAATTCTAGAAACAGGGATAAGTTTATTTACAAAGATGTTTAATAAAGCCTTATTTCTATTAACAAAAAATTTGGAAGCAATCACAAGACACAAAAGGAGAAAAATTATATTGTAAACTCTGGAGCATTCACTTGACACACTATTATACAATCTTTAAAAATGATATTTACAAAGTACTTATGATAACATTACATTAACTCCTTATTACTATATAGTGTACTGAGAAAAAGAAGTAACAAAAGCTGGATATGACCATAAATACATGAACCAATAAAGAGGATGCATTGAAAATGAAAGCAATGATGCACACACACTCACAAGTGCACACACACATCCCATATGGGAACTAACACCCTAAAGTATAGAAGGAGTTAGTTTTATGTGATGATACTGTGGATGACTTTTTTTCTTCCACCTGTCTTTATTTTCTAACTGCTCTATTCTAATTGTTAATTACTTTTATAATGAAAGAAGATATATTGTGTATTATCTCTCCAGAAAACTAAGTTTCTTGAGAGCAAGAACTGTGGGATTTACTCTTTGAACCATACATACCATTATACCTAAATTAAGTGCCCACTAAAACTTTTTCAAGTGACAAATGACTGATAGCTTTTTCTCTCTCAATCCAAGTACTTTCTAGGACAAAAAAAGGAAAGAAATGTGACTCAATCTGTTTTACTTCTAAATCACATCCAAAAGATTCTATCCATGTACCAAATTATGAAGCTAGAAACCAGGCTGTTGTAAACTGCTCAGAAAGGAAAATATTATAAAAGAGTTTGCTAAAGTTGTATGAATAATGTAGCATGTGCACAATTTGGCAACACATTCTGATAGCACCAGACTTCAACCAGAAACCATTTCTTGTCTTTACCTAATTTGAAGGAAAAAATATCATCTCCTTTTGCTGAGGAACTAAAAGATGAGGTGAAAAAGAGTTGGTTGAGTATTTCTACTGAAAACCCTGTCCAACACCATGGTTGCTAGTAATACATGGTCCCAGAGCCTCTTATACTCAGTCCCATCTGTTAAAGTGGCACCAGGCCTAACTGCCAGATGGTATACTGGCTTCACAGGGACAGAGGCGCCAGAAATATGGCTTTAGAAGACATTGTTAATACCACCCCCTTGGGCCTTCCGCCTTGGTAACAACTCACCCATGTTGGCACCCCTGTCAGATCCTATAGCACTTTCATAATTTCTAGAAGTAAGTGGTTCCAAACACTTACTAAGTTACTTCCTTGAGCTGCTTTTTGGTTTTGATCTCTACAAAAATTGAAAAGGAATAAGAAAATGGGGGAAAGAAATTCTGAAAGCATCCAAATACTGGAAGTTTCCAACATCTACAGCTTGTGCCTGAGGGCCATTAGAAGACTGTGATGTGTCAAACTTTATTATGTAAGGTTGGAATGTGTAGGTACCACTTGTAAATTTAACCAGCCTCAATGAGTAAAGAGCAGCTCTGTTGTGTGGAAGAATCAGTTTATAGTGTCTACTCATCCTAAAAAAAAAAAAACAAAAAAAACAAAAAAAAAAAACTAGTTCTAGTGATTTAAAAAACAAAAAAAATTCTTATGAAGTCAATGGAAGAAAAAACATTCAATATGCATTTATTAATGATCAGCATTTCTCAAAATTGTGTGCTAAGCAAAACAGGAATGAGCCTAGACTCTGTCAAAGGAGTATTTTCAAAATATTAGTGATAAGTGTTTCATACAAAAGATGTATCAGTGATTATTAACACATTAATCATGTAACCAGCAGGATGATATAGCTGGTTTAAAGAATAACTGAGGAACCAGTTACACAGACATTTCAAATTCTGAACATTAGGTACGATACGAAACTCATTCAGGTCCCAAGGACCACAACTTTTAGAGTAATCTTGGGAAAAAATTTCTAAGAAAACATGTAGCTTCAGTTACATTTTCCAAGAGAATTAAAAAATGGAGGAGTGGACCTGTTAACCAAATGCCCTAGTTTGTCATTAAAAGAAATTAATAAAGTCTCTTCTGTCTTATTTTCAAGTTTCCTATAATTTTTCTTAACTTCTATGATTGTGTCATGGAACCTATTTTTGGAAGGGAAGCAATTTTGGCCAATCACAAAAAATGTGTTCAGTTACAGTAGCAATAATGTGAGTTACCACTTCCTAGGATCTCAGTCAGTGGATCTTTAAGCGCATATCATCTCCTTTTTCCATAGTACTCTAGCCTTGGGATCCACAATCACCAAAGAGGTCAACTGTATTTCATTCTGAGTACTTTTATAAGATTTTTCAGGACTGGGCCTCGCTGGTGGCACAGCGGTTAAGTGCTGCACTGTGGAGCTGTCTACAGCGGTGAAGCAAGTCCAACGCCCGTCCAGGGAGATTCCCACATGGCGCGGCAGACTTCTCCTGCCTGCCCCGCTGCTCCCCTCAGCAGTGTATTTCCTGTTCTGCCTGTTCTGCTCTGCCTGTTCTGCTCCCTACTCTGTCTCTGGTGAACCCTCTTGCTACCCCATGCCTCTGGCCTCTACCTCAGCTTGTATGCATGAATAAATAAATCTTTTTTTTTTTGAAAAAGATTTTTTATGACTTATTCTTATCTCAAATGTTTAATTTTCCATATTACACATCCTGACAGTTTTTTTTTTGGTTCCTTTCTGTACATCTGTTTTAATCTGGGTTTTTCAAAAAATTAAAGCATGAGCCAAAGTCTTGTATGTAGTTACTTCAGTTAGAAAGTGATCTCAGAGGGCATCAGGAAGAGAAAGGGAAAATGGAAAGGGAAGGAGGGTGGGACAATCGTATTGAACACCATTCCAAGGAGCAAATGCTCATTAACAGATGAGGCTCTGAACATTCCTTTGAGGGAAGAAAAAGGAACACATTTACCCATTATTCCACCTTGTACTGCACGAGGGTGGGTGGCCCATGGTCATTAACATCCCATTGCATATGCCTAAGTTCTGCGTGAATTCCCAAGGTATTCCACATCACCATGTTGGAAAAGCCCTGGGGCACAAGGTGAGAGGTACACTGCACAGATCTGAGAGGTTTGCCAGGTTAAAGCTGTGCAGTGTTGGTTAAAGCTGCTGCAGAATTAGTTGGGGTAGCTAGGTTGAGAGGATTTGAAGAGAAACACACCCCACTTTCTTTTGTGGAAAAAACCCTTAACCTAGAGTTCACAGAATTATCAGTTTGGGGAATTAAATAACAAGGCAAACAAATACCATGCTTATATTTAAACATATGTCATATTCCAATAGTAATTTTCATTCATAAAAAGCAATCTTATGAAAATAAAATATTCTTTCCCTTATCTCTTTGATGCATGCTTGTATTACTGCATCTTGTCACACATGAGGAAAGTAAAACCCCAGCTGATGCCACATATTATCACCTAAAATAAATAACTTAAAAATAAATACACAAAACCTTTCAAGGAAAAAAAACTCTGAACAGAATTTCGCTGGCTATTTACACGTCTATATTGTTGTAGGTCTTTCTACAGCAGTAATCCATTGAAAACTTCAGTTCTCTAAACTGGAACAATTCATATAATACTTGAAAATTTTTCTTTTGTGTGTCCTCTAAGTCTTATTAATTTAAAATAAAAGAAAATGCAATCATTCCCACTGTGCCAACATTTTTCTTAGACCTAAATGGACAATAAATTCCTAGTTGGAGAAGGTGATTTCCTGACCTTTACTTATTGCTTAGCTGTTATAATCATTTGTAAAACAGATTAAGAAACACCTTTGGCATTCTCCTGTGGTTTTGAGACTGCTATGTAGCTATTCATCCTCCACACAGAAACTGAATGAATGAATTACTAGAGTTTGACAAAAAAATCTTCACATGAAAAAAAAAAGTTGAAGAGAGAAGCAGACTATAATCTAGTTAGTAAATAATAATGCAAACCACAGTGCAATAGAAATGAAAAGGAGAACAAAATAGGTTGGCCTGATGAGATTTCATAACATTTTTGGCTCTGAACAGCTGGGAAAATGCCCTTGCCTATTTATACCAGCTAAAACATTTCCCAATCAGAAAAGCTTGAAGAAAATGGAGATATTCTATAGAGCATTCTAGTAGGTTTGTTACACAATTTTTTGCTTCACCCTGTGTAAAAGCAATAATTATATTAGAACACCAGGGATCTAGGTAAATGGACTAATTTACCTTCAGGTTTTTATGTACAAAGTAGGTAGGAAATTGAGTACTTTGTAAAAATTGTAGCTATTTCTCTCCACCTCTCCAGGATGTAAGTTGATACATTTGTTCTTCGAAAAATATTTTAATTGCACATGTAAATCCTGTTAATATGAAAAACTGGGAAAATCAGTGAAAAAAAAAATTTGTCTATAATCTTAACGCCCAGAGAGAGCTACTAAATATTTTGATAGTCTAAATACATTAATGCTTATATATGTGCACGCACACATACACATGAGTAAATCCCAAAATAGATTGTATCGTAGTTTTTGTTCTATAATTTGTTTATATGCTAAAAAAAATGTTTTGCATCAGTAAACAAACTTTTTGAATTTATAAGTCTAGGTATATACACTGACATTTCTGAAAAAAATAGTAAGCTTGCTTTTGAATTAAAAATTATTCATTATCATTTTAAAAATTTCAGTTCAAGCAAAACTGAAAAGGACTAAGAAGAAAAACTTTAAATTCCTTCGACTGAACATAACCATTATTAATTCTGGGAAATCAAACAACATGTTTTCCTTGGGAATATATTCAAATAGAAGAAAAGGTGAATGAATGCACAGAGGGAACTTATTTTAGGAAATGAGATAATAAAATATTATTTTAAATAAATGCATTCTCTTTAATTTTCCTAGAATTTAAAAGCAAACAAGAAACAATTGACACTGAAAGAAGTGTTGAAATTTCTGATACTTTCTCACTAAGTATTGGTTCCTAAAATATCTCTAAATTTACATACATATTGACATAAAACAACATTAAACAGCTGAAAATATTTATTTATCTTCTTTCCTGACTTCAACTATGCTTGAGAATGTCTTTTAGCTGCCTCTACAATTGTTTCTGGATGGCATAGTTGGTCCTTAAGATCTGAAGATTCCTTTCTATCTTTATTTTAGGAGAGTTTACTTTTATTATAATCTGGATTCCATTTGTTCTCGCCTATTAATTTTGCTGTCATTTTCAGACTTATTCCCCAAAATATTATAGTATTCATCTTCAGGATTATAATACTCCCTTTGTCACTCTTACAGCTACATCATCTTAGCAATAATCACATTATTCTATTTTAGTTATCTTTCTTCTTTTGTTCACCATGTCCATAGTATTTTCAGTCATATTTATTCTATTTTTGTTACTTTTAACAAAAATAGCTGTAATATCTGTGGCTTTCATATTTGAACTATTTTCTTCTTGTATGCTTCAACTGTATCCTTTCATTTCTAAGTACTACTGGTTCTTATTCATATTTTCTCTTCTTGTATATCTTCCAAGAATCTTTTACTTGCTAATTAAGCTCTTTAAAAGTAAACATATTGTCTGTAATTTTTTTTCAGATAGTAAGAACTCTTTCTTGAACCCTTCTTTTTCTTGAGTAAATTTCTTTATTATTTTTGTTATGTGTATTTGCATCACCTTTTATTTGTGGTTTTCTAAAATATTTGCTTCATTTCCTGTCATTTTATTTATGGTTTAGGAACAGATCATTCTCTGTTTCAGTAGAATGACTTAGGTTTTTATTTTATATTTGTTCCTTTTTCAGTTGTTTTTAGGTGAGGGGTTAGCAATAAAAATGGTTTATCAATAAAATTTCTCCTACAACTACTTCCCCTTTGATATCATGCAGAATGAGTTTTAGTTTCTACTGATTTTGAACAGGTGTCTTCTGAGAGATCTTGTTCTTCGATGGCTCATTCCTGACCTAATATTTTGTCTCTATTCCATGCTTTTGGTTACTGTGACTACCTTCACAGTTGAAAGACTACATACAAGATTATGTACACTCACCCAAGACCTTAAAAGTATCTATCAGTTTTTTGTATCCTTATCAATTTTCTTTTCTGTATTGTCACTAATTAGACAGACCCAGCATAAAATTTATTATTGAAGGACTGGGCATTCTTTTGTTTTCATTATTTTCCCTTTTCTAGTTGTTTTAGGTGAGGGAGAGGAGTTACAAAGGGATTTCTCATTATTCAACAATTCATTTGTTCTTTCTCCTGAGAAGATGACTCCATGACGTTTCTCACATTCCCTTGCAGTTAGGTACGATCATGCCATGGTTTTAGACAGCAAGATGTAAGAGAAAGTGAAGGTTACCATTTTTAGGACTGGCCTGGAAAACCCTCCCACATTTCATCCTCCGTGCTCTCTCTATTCTGTAACAGTGTGGGAAGCTGTGTTTTATAGACACCAGAGTCAAAAGACTAAAAGAAACTGGGTCACTATATCACTCCTTGTAAGAAAGCCTCCCACCAATCAGGAATATCCATTTTGTTTATGTGCCTCTGAAGTATACTTCTATTTTCTTAAGCCACTGAGGCATGGGGATTTATGCAGCAGCAACCATTACCTCAATAACATAAGGCTGGATTAAAAGTGAGGAAGGAAAAAATCCTCAAAATTATTGGCTCTTAAGAACCAATAAAGGTATTTTAAAATAACCTCTCATGTTTGAGAAACAAGACTATGTAAGACAGGAACTGCAAATTTAAAAGCACAGAGAGCCTAGGCATCATAATGTAACAAGCTTAAAAAAGGCAGAATATATGAAAGCATCAAATGCCTCACACGTAATAAAGATTTTGTTGTTTTAATTATCTTGCAAGCTTATGCTTGCAAGATTTTTGTATTACTATCATATATTTTGTATTACTATGTTTCAAATGTTTTAAGAAATTGAAAATATTCTTTGAATTATTAAACTGTTCTCTCTTCATATTCATCCCATTGACTTTCAACTGGAAACCTCATACATTTTCTCTTGTACCAAGATGTTCATTTAAATATAACATTAGTTTTGCGATATGCAGTAAATAATTCATTCTTGAAAATGTTAACTGAGAAGGATACTTATTTTTATTCACTTTCATAATGTAAAACAGCTGTTCACTAAGATACATACTTTGAACATGGAAGGAATCCATGAATGGTCCTTTTTATGTCTAGGATAACTACTCTCAAGATATTTCTGAAACCTGGTATTCTAACAGTTTTGGATTTAATTTTCAGTTCCATCTTGTTCTTCAGCTCAGTGATTTACAGTTGTATTTCATCATTCAGACTATCAGTTAAGAAAGAGAACTAATCCATTTTACTTCATTTCCATAAGGGGTGTGGAAAATATATAAAATGGTTTTATTTACTGGCATTCAATTTTCATCCTTACAATGTTGTAAAATTATTTTCATTTCTTGAAACTGATTTCAACATAGGAAATGGGCTACATTTTTTTTTCCCCAAACAAATTTCTCAAAGACAAGTGTTAACTGAATAATGGTGGCTCTAAGGATACTTAATCCCTGAAGGTATAAATGTCAAACCTTTTGAAATAAGTGTCTTTGCAGTTGTAATTAAGTTAAGGACCTTGAGATGAAGAGATTATTTTGGATTATTGGCAAGGATCCTGGACATGCTCCTATACCATCATTCGTAGTCTTTAATAGAGAGAGGCAGAGGGAATCAGGCACACTGAAGGCCAGAAGGCAATCCGAAAACAGCAGTAGCGATTGGAATGATGCAGTCACAAATTTAAAATTTCTGATAACCAGTAACCCCTAGAAGCTGGGAGATCTCACCCCGGAGTCACTAAAGAGAACATGGCCCTGCTAATATCTTGGTGTTGGCCCCACAAAACTGATTTCAGAATTCTGACTTCCAGAACTGTGAGAAAATAAATTTTGACTATCTTAGGCAACCAAATTTGTGATAATTTGTTACAGATGCCATGGAAAACTAATACAACATGTTTTCACTTGAAATGAGTAAAAAATCAAGTCATAAACATTTAAAATTAATAATGAATTCCCTCACATAGAAATATTCACCTTTTTTGTTAGTTCATTTCAACCTAAACACAATGTTTTAATCTATTTATTCTTCTTTTGAGAAGATGAGGTAGGGATCTATTTCAAAAACATGAACAAGTTAATTTTTTCAATGCATTAACACATAAAATGGCTTTACCACCTCATATGACCTACTTCAATGTAATATAGTAATCCACCATGTTGTTCATCCAGTTTAAGGAGGACTGTAATGAATTCAGTTTAATGCTAATCACTGTTAATGCTAATTGATGTAATAATTATTATGTCCATTATGCAATTTATTGTCAACTTTTTAGTACAAAACTGTGCCAATAAATTATGTAAATCTTAAATTCGAATTTCTTATCCCTATCAAATGTGCAACCCTGGATATGTTTTCTAATTCTTACATCAGCTTTAGCCATCTCAGGAATATTCTTTTTCAGATTAGCTTATTGATTTTGCTAAGACAACATTTAACTTTTCAACACAAGACTGGGTATAGATGTCTAAAAGAAACAAACTATCCCGGGGGCATAAGGATGGTTCAACATCCGAAAATCAATCAATGTAATCCAACACATCAACAAAAAGAAAAATAAAGACCATATGATCATATCAATAGATGCTGAGAAAGCATTTGACAAACTACAACACCCATTTATGATAAAAGCCCTTGAAATCCTTGGGATAGAAGGAACATACCTCAACATAATAAAAGCCATATACGACAAACTCATGGCCAATATTATACTCATCGGTGAGAAGCTGAAGGCCTTTCCCCTAAGATCAGGCACAAGGCAAGGATGTCCACTCTCACCATTACTTTTCAATATAATACTGGAAGTCCTAGCCAGAGCAATTAGACAAGAGAAAGACATTCAAGGGATCCAAATAGGAAAGGAAGAAATTAAACTGTCTCTATTTGCAGACGATATGATAATATATATACAAAAC
>PVIJ01000223.1:223502-342831 GCA_004024925.1 Scalopus aquaticus | reverse complement strand
GGGGGGGAGGGTAAGGGCACAAAATGGAATAGAAAATAATACAAGGGACCATGGAGATGGATCACAGGTGAATTGGTGGTGGGCTACCCAAGGGGAATACAAAATGTAAAAGACATAAATAACAATAAAAAAATACAATATAAAAAATATATATATATATATGGAACTGAGAGTAAAGTAGGATGCCGACAGATACAATGACACAATGCCATTTAATCACTTTAAAACTCAATCTACATATATAAAATACATATATATAATAACATCAAATACCAAGTAAAGATGTGTAAAACCTGTACACTAGAAACTATAGCATGTTGTTGAGAAATTCAAGAACTAAATAAGCAGCAAGATATACCCGTTCATGGATCCAAAGAATCGGTGTTGTAAAGAGGTCAAATTTCCTCAAATTCAGTGCAATAGATTCAAGGCCATCCTAATAAAAACCCATCAGAGAAAAATACCATCAGAACAAGCTGATTCTAAAATGTATAAAGAAATGTGAAGGATCTATAGCAGCAAAAAAAAAATTCAAAATAGAGAAAAAAATATAGAACCTGACACTACTTGATGTGAAGAAGGATAAAACTACAGGAGCAGAAATACAGGGAGAGGGACAGAGGGGCCAGGCTGGGTCCCATTTGGTTCCACTTAGTTCCATTTGGCCCTGTGTAGCTCACTATGTGCTGCTTTCCCTTAGTCTCTTTTCACCTGCCTTGTTTGGATAAATGTAGAAAAAGCAGGGATTGGCTTCTCTAGTCACAGAGGCCTCCTTAGGTCACAGCCAGGTTTGGATGGAAAAGTTGGTACGGGGATTCCCAAATAAGAACCCATGATCTACAAGGGAATTTCTGATAGGATTTCTCACTAGCTAGAAAGCCCCTTTGATCTCTGGTTGTCAGACCCAGTGCCCCAGCTCAAGTGAGGGAACTCTCTCGGCCAGGGTCATCTCAGCCAGATCCCTAAGATGGGAACAACTTGCAGAGTCGGGTGCCAGCCACCCCTCACATTTGAGATCGGTAAGACCACCCATACCTAGGACTTTAGTGATCCCTTTCTGCTCTCTCCCCGGTCTGCCACCTCCTTCTTTCAAAATGTATCCCAGCCCCTGTACCATTACAGAGGAATTTCTGTAGGCTTGAGAGATGTCCAACTTCCATGTTGGCAAAGAGTCACTTGAAATTGCTATCATGTACTCTATTACCTGAAGGGTAAGCATGTAGTCCAGGAAATTTCTGTGTTGTCTTTCTCCCATATAAGTCCGTCTTAGTGGACAGAGATCATCCTTGTGTTAGGAACTTAGGACTTCTTCCAAGATTAATCAACCTCAGCCCCAAGCCCGAGACAAACCAGTGTATTCTGTGAATCTCCTACTAATAATTCCTATGATTAAGAATTATATTATTGGGCTTCCCTAGTGGCACAATGGGTTAAGTCTCAGCACGATGAAGCTATCTGCAGCCACTGCAGCACGAGTTCGATCCCCAGCCAGGGAGATTCCCACATGGCGCAGCAGACCTCTCCTGCCTCACCCGCTGCTCCCCTTAGCAGTGTACTTCAGTAGATCCACCTGTTCTGCTCCCCACTCTGTCTCTGGTGAATCCTCTCACCACCCCACACCTCTGGCCTACACCCCAGCCCCATACAAGAGTATGCACAAGGAAATAAATCTTTAAAAAAAAAGCAGATGTTTTAACCATCTAAAATTATGTCACATGCTACACTTTTTACATGTTCTTGGGTGTGTGTGGATGAACATTGTGGTCGTGGATGTGTGCATCTCAAGGTATGTGAGTGTACGTGTGTGTGAGTGTGAGCAGGTCTGAATGTGCATGTGAGTGTGGGTGCCCCATGGGTGAGTGTGTGTGTGTTCTTGAGTGTGTGTGTACAGAGTATGTGTGTGTCAGGTGAGATTGGAGGACTGGTCCATTACGTGGACCACACTGTCTACATAGTGATGAATTTTAGTTGCAGTTGGCCACAAGGGCACCAGGCCCCACTCACCAGGACCCAGTGGAGCAGACAAAAGGCATGAGAGCCAGCAGCCCCTGCAGTCACTTCCCCACTTGTTATCCGCAGGTCCTCAGAGGAGGAGGGAAGTCTCTCCTTGGGCAAGGGAGCACCTGGTTACAGCCTGGCATCCTGGTAACCATCGCCAGGGACGGGGAGTACTTCTGGGAACAGTAGAAGCCAGCAGGCGGGGGCAGATCCTCCATTGCTATATTTATAGGTTTGGATTTAGCACAGGACCTTGAGAGGAGGGACTAAGCTCCCAAGTTTTCAACTTGATCCTCCCCCAGGCAACCTCGTACAAGGGATATTTTTACAGTGCTCGGAGAGGCTAGGTAACATGCTCAAGGGGGCCTTATCTCTGCTCTGAACTCAAAATCCTAGAGGAGAGAGCTGGATTAACAACCCCACAGGATGGGCCCACAATGAAATCCCCTATAAACGAAACCCTCTATAAAAACTCCAGGGTTAATATCTGCAGGACAGATGAATAACAGCAAACATCCCCTAGAGACTTAGGTGGGAGGAGGGTGGTGCCATGGGAAGAGCATGACCTCTGGGCCTAGGGGGCCTGAGCTAAGCTCCAGCCCAGGCATGCCTGGCTCTATAACTATGGACACCCCCAACATAAAACCCCACCCAAGAGTCTGGCAAGATGGCAGAAGAGTGAAGACACCTGGCTTGCCTCTTCCACATATTTACAACCAAATCATATGTAAATAAAGACACCAGCGGTAACCAAATGACCACTGTATGCACAAAGGGGCACATGACAGAGGGGACGGGAAAAACGGAAATGTAACTGTGTTTGGAGCTTTGTAGGGCAGTGCAATACCAGAGAAGGGGGGCTGTGAGAAGGATCCCCTCTGTTGTTGCTTACTGAAGGGCTCATGCCCACCTCGGGACTTTAGAACCCAGGGGCTGCATCAGAAAAGGGGGTACACAGTCAGCACGCAGGGTGGGGAGCCTGCCTCTGGAGAACTGCAGGACAGAACACCAGGGTGGTGGGTTGAAGCCTGCCGAGGCGGGCACTGCACTGCCAGATAGCAACCGTGCCCCCAGAGCCTGAGAGAGAAACACCTCAAACCCTAAAACGGGGGAACTGGAGGGCGGTGGACAGTCTTGGTGACAGCCACCATATGGTCTGTGAAGGTGGCAACTGTCAGCTTGAGCTTGAGGCTCCCAGGCGTGAATAGCTGGAACGCAAACTGGTGGGAAAGGCTAGATGGGCTCACCTGCCTCAGTGCAACAGAGGCTTCTCTTCAGCTGGCAGCGGGTTATGCAAAACACCTGTCTCATCACCACTCAGGGCCAAAGCTATGATAACAACTACAAATGTGAATACTGCCATTAATAAGTGAATATGCACCTGGGACCTGGCAACAGGCACAAGCGCCCCAGGGCAAGGCTCTATACCTGAAAGGTGAAGGGCATAAACCTGCACCACAGCCATTGCCACCTCCTAATGCTACAACTGTTGAGAAGGGGTTGCGAGAAGCCTGCAGAGGAGGCAGTCTTTTGTGGAAGGCACATGTAAACCTTGAGAAACACGTACCTCTCATTCTCCTGTCAGCAGAACTGGGATCAGAAAACCTGTTCACAATACCAACCAGCACATCTCACTTCATTCCCTCCTTCCAGGAGTTGGGAGGGGATACACTAATGGCCACAGAACCCACATAGCAGAAACAGTCACATCTAAGAGGATGATGTTAGCCCAAATTAAGTGAGATGCTTTGAAGGACTAACCTAGGGAGGGGTTCACTGCAGAGCCCCCACCTGCCCAACTTAGGCAGCTGTAGCACTCTGGGAGCCTTGAAGTCTAGGTACTCACTAGTAGCAACTTCTTGATACCCTGATGTCCTGGCTCTTATCTCTGACCCCCTGTTGACACTAGAGCTCCAGTCATCAAAACAGGTGAAGCAAACTCAGGATCTTGGGTAGACAAACTAGGATTATAGCCTACAACCTGTAAACGTAATATAAGGCCAGTTCATGAAGATATAAAGAATGCTCTATATCTCAATGCATAAAAACTAAAAATGAAGGGACAGAAGAACATATCACAAATAATGGGATCAAAAAAAAGAGAGAGAAGTTCAAAACTAGCAGAGCTGCATAATTTGCCTAATGGGGAGCTCAAGGTAATAGTGATAACTGCACCTCTCAAAATAAGAAAAACAGTGAGTGGACAAAAGCAGGAATAGAGCAAGCATAGAGAAATAAGAGAATGTTTCTAACAGAATTAATGGACTTAAAGAACAACATATCTGAATGAAAAATATGGTAGAGGGGGCCTCAATAGCAGACAAACCCAAGTAGCTGACAGAATCAGTGATGGAAATGACACAAGTAAGTCAGTAAAGAAAAAAAGAATCAAAAAGAACAAAAACAGTCTAAGAGCTCTTTGGGACAAAGATTTCTTAAAGAGAAATGGTTTCCTTATAATTGGAATCCCAAAAGATGAGGGAGAGAGAGAGAGAGAGAGAGAGAGAGAGGAGAATTGTCTCGAGTGTGGGTGTTGGCATATGTCCAAAATTCCTATGGTAGTCTGGAACTGGAATTTCAGGTAAGAGTTTAAGCTGAAGTCTTGATCCAAGGGAAACAGATGGCTAACACAGGCAAGGTTTGTATGTTGCAATTTGAGGCTGAATTTCTTCTGAAACTTCAGTCTTTGCTCTTAAGGCCTTCAACTGATTAGATCAGGCCCACACCACATCATGGAGGTTTTTCTGCTTTCCTTAAAATCCAGTAATTGTAAATGTTAATCACATGTCATGTGTAAAATGTACATACTCCACCTTCACGACAGCAGCCAGACTAGTATTTGACAAAACAGTGGGGTACCATCACATTGCAAAGTCACACATAAAATTAGCCATCACATTTTCTCTGACCTCTAAGGAGGCTCAGCCTCTACTTCTCCTCTCCCTGCTTCCAAACTGTTCTAGGACTGTGCACCTCTTCTTCAGAAATATGACACTTTCTAAGTTTACCTCTTCTCTTCTCTAGATTTTTCACCCTTTTCCAAGTGTGAATTTATATTGTTTATTCTTCTCAAGATTCCATATGCTTCTTCAATCTGAAAAATTTAGGTTTTTCTCCAATTTTGATCAATCCCCAGCCATTGTCTCTTCAACTGTTGCTCCTCCCTATTCCATTCTATTCTCCTTCTAGATAGTTAGCTAAAGTCTTTTAGAATCTTGTCATTCTCCCCCGTGTCTCTTAGCAGTGGTAGCTTCTATGTATTTCACTTTCTTCTTTTTTTCTCTTACCCAGTCTACTAAATGTATTTTTTAGCTGTGTCTTATTCTGCTGTAAAATCTATCAATTTTTATAAATAATGTACTTAAACTACCTTTCTAGAACTTCTATTTGGTTTATTTTCCATTGATTTTTTTCATATCACCTAATTATTTACTGTCTTTGAAAAATTCTTTTTAAACACTTAAAATGTTTATGTTTTCAGATTTTTCTATTACTTCCACTTCTTAGGTGATGAATTCTGTATTTTTTGGTCTTTTTTATTGATTATTTCTCAAGGCCATTTATTTCCTTAGATGGCTTGTGATTTTTCACTGGGACTCACTCTCAGAGGGGCATGTTTTTGCTAAGGGACGTCTGTGAGCCTGGACTGTGAGAATGTCATTACAGGGTCCTTTGGCTTTGCTTCTGTCAGGGTCCTAAGCTCTGTACTAACTTTTATGTTAGCTTTTTGGCAAAGGACTCCTTGGGTCATTGGAGCTTCAAGGTAGGGGAACACAATAGGAACAGCCTCTCTCTCTTCTCCATCCAGGGGTACATCCGTCTTCCACAGACACTTCTCTCACCCAAGGCCAGGACAGTGAGAAAATTGGTTGTCTCTACAGGCTAATTGGCAGAGTTTTTGTAGCCTAAGCCTTAAAAATGTAAGTTCAGAGGGGTAAGTTCCAGCTCCCCCACCTCAAACAGCATTAGAACTCAAATCTCCTGGATATAGGGTCTCTAATCAAAACTCCAGCAATCATAGGCTTATCATCTCTCTCACTCCTTTTTCTGACTTTGAGTTTCTTTGCTATCTCTAGAATCTAAGTATTTTCCTTTCTTTCTTTTGAGGTCATTATGTGTTTTAAGTGCTTTTCATATGTTTCATGCTCCATTTCTATATGGCAGCATGGGGTGAGGAGCTGTCTGAAGTAACTCAATCTGGCATGTTGCTGGATGTGTTCTGATACCCTAATCTGCAAATTATTAAGCAATATTATCCAAGTACAGGTAGCCAAAATTACCCAAGGAATGTTAGTATAATAATGATAAGTAATGTTATATCATAAATTTTGTGAGGCAGGGACTTTGGCTTTTGCTTCCAAAAAGGGTTGAGCATGTGGTGGGAGTTCAAAACATACATTTGAGTAATGAATGAATCCTTGTCTCTGAGAACACTAGGACCTAATTCATAGGGCTGTTGGGATAATTTAGCAAGAGCAAGCACGTCTTGTATATGGGGAGGTAGTGTGTTCAGAAATGGTTTCTATTACCATAATCGTGTCTGTTAAAACAAAGGCTCTACCAGGATGATTTCCCTGTGATTCAGCCTTTGCCCCTCCCTCAGGCACTTGCCCTGGCCTGGAACACCTGACCCTTCTACAGAATTCAAAGGCCAGCCCTCCCCACCAGAATAGGCAAGCATCTTGGTTTTCACTGGAGTCCGAGGCCTGAGTAGACATTGGCTAAAGCAGCCCCTGACCCCCATCCTGTCCTGTCTAGGAGTTCCCAACCAGCCATTACCAGTGATGCTTGTATCTCCAGGAAATCTTTTTTAGAAATCTCATATTTGAGAGGTTTGTTGAGAGAAAATGCATTTAAAAAGTAATCATTAATTTATTTTTGCAATTTAATGAATCAAAAACATTCAGTTGCCAGGGCTCCTAATTAGCATGAAATAAGATGATTTCAGCCCAAAGCAAGGAAACACATTTTAATCACGCTGTGCTGCTTTTCCTGGGTGATTGCACTGGGAACCCACCCCCATTCCTAACCTGTGGATTTAAACAACCCGAATGAGAAAGCAGTGATGCCTTGCAAATCCAAGATGGACTCAAAGGCCTTCTAGGATGGCACCTGACATCTTCATAAGATTTCAGTCCTGAGAAACTTGTTGGCAATGGTGAGAGGCAAGAGGTGGAACTGACAAGACTACAATAGGATTTATGTGGATCCAAGAAACAGAATTTAAAATGTTGGGGTGAGGGGTGTGTGTGGTTGGGCGGTGACATCTCCTTGGGCATGTTGGAAAGCTACCCAGCTAATGAAAGGAACTTTAAGTTTATGGATCATAAATAACATGTTAAATGCATATTTAGACACCCTATCTAGCTCAATGCTATTCCTCAAAACCTAATTGGGGATTGATACCATACCCCACTTTACAAATGAAGGAGTCAGAAGGATCTTAAGGAAACTGCCCAAGGTCATGTAACTAGTAGTTCTATGGCTGAACTTGTCCCACGCCCAGTCCCTGGCCCAGGGCACTGCCGCTTCTATGCAAGAGAAATGAGCTTTGAGCACTGGGTTCCAACTTTGGCTGCTTGTTGGGGAGTTTTAAAAGATATTGATGCCTGGTTCCACTGGGCCATCAGGCTTTTAAAAAGCTCCCCAGGTGGTTCTAACATGCAGTCAAGGTTGAGTGCCTCTGGCTTAGTGGGTACCAAACTCCTGTCCACCGAGGTCACTGGCTGTATAGGTCACTAGGTCTGACCAGTCCTCAGGATTAACCTCAGTCAACTGGTCTCCCCGAGTCCTGTTTCTGCCTCTACATAGCTCCTGAATGGAGATAGAAGTTAACGTACACTTGGGTTCAAGGTCAGACACCCTGACTCTGGTGGACCCTTGGGCCAGATGCCCCTAATCTGTGGACACTTGGGTTCAAGGCCAGACACCCCAACTCTGTGGACCCTGCTTCCCCATTAATATTCCCTCTGGCAGGTTTGCTGGGAAGTGTGAACCAGGTTGTACCAAGCAGCACCCCCTGAGCCCACCCGGCACAGTGGGCACTCACACCTGGCAGCCATTTCCTCCCCTTGCCCTGCACTTCGTCATGAGGCCAGCTAGGCTGCCTGAACACTTCCTGAGCTTCCGGCTGTCCATGGCGAATGGAAACTCTGAGAGGGACCACGTCTCTTTGTATTTCCCCAGCAACCAGCTAGGGCCTGGCACCAGACTTCTTTGGAAACACCCGCCAGGGTGAATTGTTCATAGCTGGCAGCGTGGCTGAATGACTCACCCACCCGGAGAGATGCCCACGTTAACCCAGCAACTTCATTCCAGTCAACACTTGTTCCCGAGCGCTGGTAAGTCAGTGGTTCTCAGTCCTGGCTGCACAGGAGAGTCCTTGGGGGGCAGCAGTGCAGGGTGGGGGGGTGGGCAAGGCCTTGAAGTCCTGTGGCCCAGGACATACCCAGACCAGTTGAATTGGGATCTCTGGGGCTGAGGCCCAGGCGACTGTGTTTCTGACCTAGTCCTTTTCAGTGTCACCTGGGAGTCTGTTAGACCACTGGTGAAAATGCACATTCCAGGGGTGGCTCCAAACCAGTTGAAGCCCACCCACCATTAACCCCTTACTGAGAAGTTTCTTTCTCTCTTTTTCTTCTTATTTTTTACACAGTGTAGTTTTGGAATTTTTGCTGCTTGGAGGAAACCCATGTGAGGAATGAACAGGCCCTTCACCAGGGTGAGGAGGTGGAGGTAGAGGCCAGGAGAAGAGAAGCAGACACCTTGCTGAGGGAGGAAGGCAGGGGGCAGGGAGGCTTCTTGGAGGAAGTGGAGCTATGGTCCTCTCATTCCTTAAGAATGAATTTCTAAGGGTAGCATTTCAAGGGTGGTGAATAGAGAGGACAGGAGGAGCTTTTATTTACTTATGTTTCTAGCTCCCCCCACCAATCCACCCCCAAGGTTAATCAGCTCGCTTCAGGGCAGCCTCCAAAGTGGGCTTCTCTAACCTCCCAGCCCCTCTGGAGGACCCACCGGGCTGGCACTCACACCATCCTCCAGGGAAACTGGTCCAAGGAGAGGGGCTCAGAGTGGCTTTTGGTTTCTGGAGAGTACCTGGAGCTCCTGCTCCTTGTCCAGGGGTCTGATCTGACTGTGCCTGGTCTCAGAAGACCCAGGCCCGGGAATGGAAAAGACTGGGATCCAGATGGCCCTCATGGCTGACCAGGGCATCCCTGGAAACCAGACATGGGGTGGCAGCCAGGCCTCAGGGCACCACAGGAATGTCACTGGAGCAAGCGCCAGCTTTTTCTCCAGAAGCGGTTCTGAGGGGACATGCAACCTCTTGGGTTCATCAGCCTGAGCCCAGACACCTTCTTCACCTTCTTCTTCTTCTATGGAGTGTCCAAGGCAACACACATTCATTCATTCATTCATTCATTCATTCATTCATTCAACACTCGCTGAGTGCCAGGCCTGTGCACACCTCCGTAGATTAACTGTGCACAAAACAGACAAGGCCCTGCTCTCAGGGACTTTACATACAAGAAGGGGACAGACAACAAAATAACAGTCTATAACATATCAGGTCTAATGTAAGTGTTAAAAGGAAGAAATATGAAGTGAGGCAAGGGAGGGAGAGTGATTAGGGTGGGGAGAGGTGAGCTATTTTTGCTCAGAGATTGGGGAACTTCTCAGAAGAGAAGTCAGGGAGCAGAGGCAGGGAAGGAGGAAGAGAGGGAGGAAGAAAGAAAAGGAGGGAGGGGAGGAAGGAGGAAAGGAGAAAAGGAAAGAAGGAAGGAAGGGAGGAAGGCTTGGGGTAAGGAACCCCTGCCATGGGCATTCTGAGACCGAAGGAACTTGGAATGTTCGAGGCCTAACACAGAGGCCAACATGACTCCAGTGGAGGGGAGGAAGAGTATGGTGGCAAATGGGTCAGAGATCAGCGAAGCTGGATGACCAGGGCCCATGGAGTCCAGTCTTTTTGTCTGTGTCTAACAAAACACCACGGAGGTTTTGTGCAGACAAGCGACAAGACCTGGCTTAGGTTTACAGGGATCCTTCTGGCTGCTCAGTGGAGAGCAGGTGGCCGGCAGCAGGGAGGGGCAGGGAGGTGTCAGAAGGTCAGGAAGAGAAAGGTAACTGCTAGGGGATTAGCTTTGAGGTCCCAGGAACAATGGATTCTGATGTACTTTGAAAGTTGAGCTGAGTGGATTTTCTAATGGAATGGAGGGGTGGGGGGTGAGGAGTGAGGAAGCAAGGGCAATTCCTGGGCTCCCTGTGAGTGGATGGTGCAGGGGAAGTTACGAGTTCTATGTGGGACCTGCGAAGTTTGAGGGGTCTGTTGCTCACCCCAGTGGAGATGTTGAATGTGCAGCTGGAGATGTTTCGGGTGGGGTGAGGGAGGCAGGGGAGGGGAGTCTAGGGACACACAATCATTGGCTTCTGGAGGGAATTGCCACTGTGGGAGAGATGGGCTACCTGGAGAAACAGAAAAGTGAGCACTGAGCCCCAGGCCTCTGCCATGGATGGGCCTAGAAAAGACTGAACTAGGCTCTGAGACTGGAAATAGGAGGTAAGACTGCCCGGGTAGTGGGGGTACACACACCTGTGAACTCAAAGAAGCAGGAAAGAACACATTCAAGTCTGAGAACCACTGCTTCTCACACTTGGTTGTATTTTTGAATCAATGGGTTTTAAAACGTACAATGCCTGGGAACTGTCCCACCACCACCAGGCCTGTCAGAAATACTGATTTTACAGGTATGGGTTGGGCCTGGACATCAGAAGTTTTAAAATATTCCCAGGTGATTTTTATGTGATCACTCAATCACTAACTTTGAGAACCACCAACTATAAAGGTATTTATTTGGGGAGTTAGATTTCAGTGTAGCTCCAGGGTAGATTCAGCAGTCTCTCTGATGTAACTGAAGATTGACCATTATCAGAATTTATTTTTTAATCCTTAGCCTTGTTGCCTCAGGGTTACAAGATGGCTGCAATGGCTCCACATGATGAGGTTTAAAAGTTGGAGATGGGGTGCAGGCCAAGGTGATGAGGGAGCCGGTTTTGTGACTTCTCTCTTTTTGTTAAGAAGGGAAAACCCCCAACCCCCTGCAACAGATATCTTCTGGTTTAACTGGGCAAAGACAGGTCACTTGTAACTGGAAGGGAGTCTGGGAGAGTGAAGTTTTGGTTTCTTCACTTTTCACAGTAAGCAGCAAAAGAGAGAAAGGGCTTTGGGGTGGCCATTTGCCTGGGTATTCCATAAATGGCACACATGAAATGTAAATTCAGGTGTGATAGTATATGTACTACATTAAATATTAAGTAACTAGTTAACTAATCATTTAATGAAGGAAAACAGAAAGGGCTAGAGTCTTCTATTACTTTTGTTTTTAATTTATTTGATCAATTAATTGTTAATTTTTTTGTTTAATTGATTTTTTTAAAGATTTATTTATTTTTGTATACAAGCTGGGGTGCAGGCCAGAGGTGTGGGGCAGTGAGAGCGCTCACCAGAGACAGAGTGGGAAGCAGAACAGGCAGATCAACTAAAATACACTCCTGAGAGGAGCAGCAGGTGAGGCAGGAGAGGTCTGTGGTGCCATGTGGGACTCTCCCTGGCTGGGCATCAAACTCAAACGCAGCCACCGACAGTTCCACAGCGCTGCACTTAACCCGTTGCACCACCAGGGCGGCCCTTAATTGATTTGTTTTATGCTTGTCTAGACGGAAAAGTCCAAAGATCTTCCCTAAATGCAAGTTCCTTTAAAGGCAGAAATTCCCATTTCAATGTAAATTTTGTGTATTGTTCCTAGCTCAGTGTCGAACACTCAGTAAAAATATTGGTGAAGAAACCAAGAAATAAGGTAGTAGACCACATTTATTAATTTTTTCAAACTAGTGAACATGCTGTTCAAAGCAACCGTACATTAAAACCCTTAGAATTTTGCATACTCTTAACACAGAAATTCCACTCCTGAGAAATAGTCCTAAGGATGTAATCATGTATCCATTTCGGAAATAGTCATTCACAATATGTTTATAAAAACTGGAAATAACGTAACTGTCCAGTGACAGGGGCATTTTTGGATGATAAAGTCATACAATCATAGTATTTTATGGAACACTAAACAGCCATTTAAAATGACAGTGTTGCATAGTATTTGATGGTATGGGAAAATGTGAACAATAGATACGTTAGGTGAAAAAAGTAGTTTCTAAGGCAATACATATGAGAATCACACTTTAATTTTTAAAAGTATATTTCTTCTTTTTAAAAAAGATTTATTTATTTATGCATACAAGAACTGGGGTATAGGCCAGAGGTGTGGGGGCATGAGAGGATTCACCAGAGCCAGAATGGGGAGCAGAACAGGCAGATCTACTGAAACACACTGCTGAGGGGAGCAGCGGGTGAGGCAGGAGAGGTCTGCTGCGCCATGTGGGAAGCTCCCTTGCCAGGGATCGAACTCGTGCTGTGGTGGCTGCTGATAGCTTCATAGTGCGGAGATTTAACCCTGTGTGCCACCAGGGAGACCTAAAGCGTATTTATTCTAAGAAGAAAAAATAGTAGAAGGAGGTACTACAAAATTATTGTCTTTCTGGATGGCAATATTATATAAGGTTTTAATTTTTCTTTTAACTCACCTATTGTTACCGGAACCAAGCTGCTTTAGCAGTGGGAGCCTGCAGGAGCGGTGGGGCCTCTTACCCCGCTGCTCCAGAGCAGTGTGGCAGTTGCTCCTGCCCAGTAACTGCCATTTTGAATGGACCAATCAGGTGCTAGAAGCTGATGGGTAGGCCTGCTGCTCCACCATAAATCAGTTATGGCAGTTGCTCCTGCCCAGTAACTGCTGTTTTGAACGGACCAATCAGGTGCTAGGAGCTGATGGGTAGGTCCAATCAGCTCCAGGATTGAAAATGGTCCAATCAGACTTGTGGATGTACTCTGGGAGAGGATATAAGCCAGGATTGGAGGGACCTAAAGGGGGAAAAAGAGAAGAAAAAGAGAGGATGCCAGCCCCAGAGAGAGGAAAGAGGCCCCTGAAGAGAAGAACAGGAGAAGACACAACAACACCAGCCCCCAGGAGAAGAAAGATGACGGTTCCAGACTCGGAAGAGAGAAAAAAAAAGTCTGTTCCTGGCCTCCGAGAAAGAGAGGAGAAAAGAAGCATCCAGCACCTGCCCTCTGGGCCTCCGGTCCTGTCTCTGACGTAGCCTGAAAGGAGCCCCAGAGACCCTGGGCCTGGTGTCTCAGAGACCTGTTTGTTGGTCTAACCCAACACCTCCCAAAGAGCTGCCATCCCCGATGTGTTCTGGGTGCGGTGGCCCCCACTTGAGGATGTAGTGAGCTCTCTGTTTTCCCCATTTGTAAAATAAACCCCATGTTTGTTGTTCCTGCAGCCTGAAGTCTCCTGCAATTGTGCGCAGGTGAGCCCCACAGACAGTGCCCCGTTCTCTCACCAGGCACTGTCCTTTGTTGTTTTTGGCCTTTTGGCCTTTTGGGGCTTTTTGGTGGCTCTTGCCGCAGAGCCTGGGCATTTGTGGCCTGTCTGCCCGATTTCACTCTGAGGAAGAAAGAAGAAAAGAAGCCTCCAGCAGCCACCCACCGAGAAGGAAGAGAAGCCAAAGGACTCTGCAGAGACTGGGCCTCTGGTCCTGTCTCTGACGTAGCCTGAAAGGAGCCCCAGAGGCCTGGGCCTGGTGTCTCAGAGGCCTGTTTGTTGGTCTAACCCAGCACCTCACGACGAGCTGCCATCCCCGATGCGTTCCAGGTGTGGTGGCCGCCAGTTGAGGATGCAGTGAGCTCTCTGTTTCCCCCATTTGTAAAATAAACCCCATTTTTGTTGTTCCCGCAGCCTGAAGTCTCTTTCAATTGTGCGCACGGGTGAGAACCCACAGACAGTGACCTGTCCTCCCATCAGGCGCTGTCCTTTATTGTATTTGGCCTTTTGGGGCTTTTTGGTGGCTCTTGCCTCAGAGCCTGGGCATTTGTGCCCCGTCCGCCCCTATGCCCTATGGTAAATGCATCTTATCCTAGAAGAAAAGAAGTTCAAGTTACTCGGCCCAGCAACATACCTTGTGTCTGTAGGACTCTGACTAGGAGCCAGGCTTCCCTTTCTCCCATCCTCTCCCTACCTCCAGGCTAAGGAAGAAGCCTTCCCCCACACCCCCATGTTGACGGCTTCTTGGAGACAAGGCCCACTTGGCGAAGTTTTTGTTTTGGTGGAAACTCTTACTATTTCCATTGTCTGACTTGAGAGTGTTCAAATTATTCATCTTAATTAAGTGCAGCCTAGGTGTTATTTTGACAGACTCTCACCCAGTTGCCTCTTCTTTGTTTCAGATGCCAAGAAAGAAAAGGCTTTAGAGGGAGGGCAGCTTCCTGGCTGCGGCATGGATGCCTGAAAGGGAAGAGCTGCTGCCGGGATGGCCCCAGGCTGGCCTGCTTTCCCTCTTCAGCAGGCTCTTTAGAGTCTTGACATCTGCAAGAATGGTTTCTTTGCACCTGGTAACTGCCTGGGTCTTGAGGTGAGTCAACATCCCTGAATTAAGCAGACCAGGAACTGGTTTCCTGAATAAATACTTACCCACATAACTAAGGGTGCAGTCCTTCTGTGGCCTGGGGCTTGGGGGGTGGCTGAGAACAGGCAACAAAGACCCCTCTTAAGGGAATTGTGACATACATTGTGGGGAGGGTGCACAACAAATTAATCAGCCAATGATAAATAAAGCAATGGCAGCGACCAGCAGGTGCAATAGAGAAACCGGTGGCTTGTGTGGTAAAAGAGCAAGTACAGTATTCACAGGTGACCGTGGCAACCTCACAGACCTGGTGACATTTGAACTGGGCCCCCAGTGGACATCCAGCCATGAGCAAATCTCAGGGTACAGGGTTCTAGATAGAAAGAGGGAAACCTAGGAGGTCTTTTCCTGGGATAAATTCCCATAAAAAGATGACAGGACTAAAAATTAAGGACATTTTTGTGATTACTTACCTACCTACATATCAATCTATCAGTCTGATTTTATAGTCATTTTTATGACAATAATATGCAAACATGTAGGTTGCTGAATTATTTTCTGAAGTAAACATATATAACATAATGTGACCAACATCAACAGTTGTTATGCCTGCAAGTGTGTTTCAGAGGTCGGCAGCCTGGGGAAAAGGACTTTAAAGTTTCCACCTTTGGTATGATTTGAATTATTTACCTAGAATATATATCATCTTTATGATTTAAAGCAATCTAATATTTTAGAACATTGGTGATGAGCAAGGGGATAGAAACATTGTTTTAGTATGCTAAATATCCTACATGTTTTCATGTATGTGTGTGTGTGTGTATATATATATATATATATATATATATATATAAAATATATATGAAATATTTCATACTAAAGACCTGTTTTTAATAAAGTACATTAAATCATAAACCAACAAGGAGCTATAAACGTCACACTTTTACACTCATGCATTGATTGACAATTATTTCTAACATTTTTACTTCTTTATTTGGGTTCAGGCTCTGATTTGCTCTGGTTTTAGATAAGTCACTATTCTCCTTCGGTTTCAGCTTTTTGTCAAATGGAAGAAAGATCTAACCAGCCAGTCCAATTCCCTATCAGAATTGTCTAGGGGAATGAAATAAAATAGTAAATGGGAAGACATTCTGCAAATTGTTAAATCAGTAAAATAGGACAGAGAAAAGAGAATTGGGAAGGAATTTTCATCTGAAATCCCCCTTTATTCACATCTTCTAAGATCAGCAGCTTCTTAAGGCAGCCGACCTGGCCTCTCCCATTCACTCTGATCTTGTCTTTCTCTAAATTCACCCTCAAATGTTCTGAAGTCTAAGTCTACACAATGTGCAAGCCTTTCATTGTTTTCTGCAACTAATGATGGTCTCCCCTAGAGGGTGGTCTAATGAGGCATGACATCCTGGTGGTGGGATTGTAGGCATTTGTGACCAGGTAGAGGAGAAGAGACCATTTGGGGCAAAGGGTGGTATTTCCAGGCTCAAGAACTTACAGAGTTGGATGTGTTGGGAAGAACTTCAAATTGGGTTTTAGAATAACCTAATTTGGTTTTTCAGCAGCTAGTTCTGAGTATATCAAGCATCTTCACTTTCCTGATTTCAGTTCCCTGAGTCATGGAACTCAGCGGGGCATGAATACTTTGCCCTGCCTGCTTCATGATGGTGTTCTGGGGATTTGGTGAATCAGTGTACTTTAAAAATCTTTCAAAATAGTGAGACTTTGTAGAAATACCAGGGCCTATTGCTGCTACTTAATGACTCCAGGTGTGCCCAACAAGATCCCACAGTGAGATTCACACAGTGCTTACTTACTGAGGTTGGAGGGAAGGGATTCCTCTCATCAGTTCCAAGTATCATGGACAGAACTTGAGCTCTGACTTTAAGAAGAACTAAGTTTACACCTTAGTTCTGCCACTTACGGCCTGCAAGTTACTAAACTTCCGGGAGGTCAGTGTCACCTATTTTCATCACTACCCAGTACTTCTCCTTTCTGAGCATGTGGAAGTCTCGGCCTCCTTGCAGGGGCCCATGGGACTGGATCTGGCCAATGAAGTAACAGGGAAGTTCATTTCCAGGTTGAGTAAGAGACCCATGCATCATTCTCCAGTCTCTTTCTTCCACAAACATGGCAGTTGTGGGGGAGGCTTTGTGTTGGTCTGATGGATCAAAAGAGCAAAGCAGCCAGAATCACTGAGTTACTTCATGGAGGGCTAATGTCTGAGTAGGAAATATCCTTCTATGATACAAAACCCCTGAGAGCCTTGGGGCTGTATTTTACTGTAGCACCACCTAATCTATCTGACTAATACACAATCTGAGTCTCAGTTTCCCCTCCCCTAGGAGAATAATACCTATTCATATAGTTGTAAACATTTAATGAAATTATGTGTCAAGCTCTTAGCTCAATGTTGCTCATGGAAAAAGTTCGCTAAATGCTCCATTGCTGCCCTCGCTTAATAAGGTGGTCATTCTTGGCAGCGGCAGACAAGGCCACCTGACCAGACCTTCCCATGGACACCTAGAGCATAGCAGTGAGGTCAGTAGTTCCTTGTGGAGGCAGACACACAACCCTTATTAAGCAGCAGATATTATAAAATCTGTCTCTCTTCACTTTCCATTTGTTTCCATGTAAAGCCTACGGCCTTAATTTGGAGTTGTCGAGAGATGTGGTACTGACAGCCCCTGACATCAGTCTTCCATGTGCAACGGGATATGGCAACTCCACTTTCCCACCACCACAGCCACCAACTGGCCTTCACCCACAGAGGTGGCGAAGGGAATGGTCGGAGGGTGGGAGGGAGCCCTCCTGCCTCAATGACCATGAACTGTCCATTCAGGAGGGTCCCTGACCTCGCCAAGTCCACAGCTTGACTCTCACAACACGAAATGGATGCTTACAGTCCAGGCGGTGATACTAGGAGCAAAACATGAACATGAAAGCACAACACAGAGAAACACAGCCATGGAAAAGCCCCTTTCCCCTTTCCCCTTGTTAGTGATGACTGGGTGTGTCCAAGGCCCAGTCATCACTAACAAGGGGAAAGGGGAAAGGGAGGGGGGGCGGTAAGGAGCTGCAACCAGACTGAAACTTCCAGTTGCAGGAAAAGCAATTTTTTTAATCCTACAGGGAGGGAAAGGAGAGGTTGGAAAAAATAGTCCTTAGCCATTTACATTAGGGTTAGAGGAGTATTTTCTGGAGTCAGTGACTCAGGATTGCTCCCCTGGACACCTTCCCCACCAACCCCCACCCTACACACACACACACACACACACACACACACACACACACACACTCACACACACACGGAAAGGATGGGACCCCCCTGGAAAAGTTTTTAGCCTAACCTTTGAAGACTCAAAAGAAATTCAAGTTAATTTTCAAAATTTAGGTCTTGCTGTAGTAGGTCCTGGTTCTACCTCAGACTCCCTATTGACCTACAGAGGCCGAAGTCAGACTAGTGACGAGCGATGCCAGATGGATCAGGGATCAGGAAAATGGATTCCACTCCCAGCGTTCCATCTTATAAAAAACAGATGATTGCTTTCTCTGAAATGGCCAGCACCTCCAGAAATCCCCTTTGTCCCCTCTTTGTTCAAAGCGAACACTCACCTTGGCTGCTGTTCTCGTGCTTGGACATCTCTGCAAGAATGGAGCTTCTGAGCCCAGAACCTGGGACCTGAATTTGGTTGTTTTTTTTTTTTTTGAAGATTTATTTTATTTTTGCATACAAGCCGGGGTGCAGGCCAGAGGTGTAGGGCAGTGAGAGAGATCACCAGAGACAGAGTGGGGAGCAGAACAGGCAGATCGACCAAAACACACTGCTGAGGGGAGCAGCGGGGGAGGCAGGAGAGGTCTGCTGTGCCATGTGGAACTCTCCCTGGCCGGGCATCAAACTCGCACCGCAGCCTCGGACAGCTCCACAGCGCTGCACTTAACCCGTTGTGCCACCATGGAGGCTCTGGGACTTGAATTTGAGTGGAAGTCCACAAATCTATGTGTGAGCTGTGACCACAGAGTTGTGGGACTGGTTTTGTAACAAATGGACCAAACATACACATTCAAATAAGCATTTCCCCTTCAGAACAGTCATTTAGGTACTTAGAGTTGACTTCAAGGGTGATAAGAATAAAGTCTTAACATTTGTAGGGCATTTGTCAAATGCTAGGCTCTATGCCAAGAGCTTAATTGTATTTCCCATTTGACCTTCACAATCTGATTAACAGACAGGGAAACTGAGGTTCAGAGAGGTCAAGTCACCTTGCTGCTGGGTGGTAAAGCTGGGAAACCTTCTGCTCCAGAGTTAGAATGTTTCAGACTTGAGTAAATGTTGTCCTTTCAGCTCCTCACTGATGGCCGGACCGTTCCCCTTCATCCAGGTTCAAGCAGTGGAATCAGGAGCTTTTGCCTTCCTTATTTCATTGACGTATCACCCCAGGATGCACATGGGTGGTGGCGATCACAACCAGTTTAGGGTGGAGGCCAGGGATGCCCAGAGAGGTTGAGTAATGGGCAACCTTTGGTTTTTGGAGAGGGTTTTTGGAGAGGGCCAAAAGCTATTTGGTCAAGCATTATTCTGGGTATTTTTATGAGGATGCTTCCCGCTGGGATTAACATTTAAATCAGTAGACTGGATGAAGTAGATTGCCCTCCTTATTGTAGAGCAGCCTCATCTGATCAGCTGAAGGCCTGGACAACAGCAAAGACCAGATCCTCCTCTGAGTAAGAGAGAATTCTTCCTTCCCGATAGCCTTCACATTGCAATGTTGGCTTCCTTTCCCGCCTTTGGACGAGAACTGAATGAAACATTGGCTCTCTTGGGTCTTAACCGCATCAGCCTTCAGACTGAAACTACACCATCAGCTCTGCTGGTTCTCAGGTTTCATTTCTAGACACAGACTAAAACTACATATGAGGTCTCCAGCTTGCAAGTTACTCTGAAGCTCCTGACTTGCCCAGCTCCATAATCATGGCAGCCGATTCCTAATAAATTTCTTTCTCTCTGTATATACATCAACTGTTTCTGTTTCTCAGGAGAATCCTGACTGAGACACCTTCCTCATAGCATGTGCTAACAGCCCCATTTTACAGGTAGGGAAAACGTTTCAGAGTCTGGGCCACCACCACTGCCCACTCAAGTGCACACTCTCCTGCCCTCTCTAGCGGTGCCATCTGGCTCTTGCTCACCCTCCCTCTCTGCCTTCCCTCCCTCTTGTCCTGTGCATTCCATAGCTCATCTGTCCAGGTGGAAGCTCCAGCTCCATCCCTCTCCCTACTTGGGTCAGCAAGTGCCTGGAACTAGGATCTGAGATTCTTCCCTGGTTCTTTCATAAGGAACAAGACAAACAGATATTCACTGGGGAGTTAAACACGGTCACTGGCTTCCCCTGGTTCTTCATTCACTTTCTTTTTTGACAGTTGGAAATATTTCAGAACACATTTTTCCATTTGGTTGTTAAGCCACACCTTTCTTTGCAGAGAGAGCGATGTTTTCTGAAGACTGCATTTTTAAATTCTCCATTTCTTTTCCCACCTCCTTACACATTCCATTCTCATTTCAGATAATCAGCTGTCTGCAGGTTTATTTCCAAAACAATTCAGGGAAAGGTGTTGGGCCCACACATTTTGACTTGCACATTTCCCAAAATGTTTCAGAGATATCTATGGGGAGAGATTAGCTTCTTCTCAGCCATTGGCTGTGTAGTTTTGATGTAATAGCAAATGCATTCTGATTTTTAGACGTTGGAAAGAGTGGAACAAAGGAAAGGCAAGAAAACAAGAAAGAAACCAATAGCAACACCCAATAACCAAGTTTATGTGTATATTATGGTCATAATTCTGCAAGAACAGCTTGTACTCGAGAATAACTTTATTGCCAGCCAACCAGGAACAGGAGACACCAGTAATGACAGCAAGCCATGCACTAACTACAGGATTATATTTACCCAGGTTTTTTTTACCCTTATATTTGAAAGCACTTTTCGTTTTAATGCATTTACTGTTAATAATCTTCCTTCTGAGCACAGCAACAGATCAGGGGAGGGATTTGTTTTGGGACTATTGCCAAGATAGGAGTCAATGTCTTTGAGGACTAGACAGTGTCCTCATGAGGCTTCTCTTTAAGGCGAGGACCTGTAACATGGTCTTATGCTGCACCAACATGGGCTGATAGGGAATGTGGAGGAGGGCTTTCCAGAAGGCAGAAACATGGAACAGGGACCTAAAGAAAAGACTTGTGGGAGGGCATGCCAGGAGGGCTGTGAGGTAATGTTCCCAGAGTCCTCCAGCCCTCTGTTCAAAGGACCATTTAACCATGAATTATTATCCTGACTATTATTTGTGTCTGTAATAACAGCTATAACAATGGATGCTGCAAAGGTCAACCCTGGGGCTCCTGTTGCCTAATGCATTTAGTAAGGGTTGGAGGCGGAAATGAGTTGATGAAGTTTGTTGTTGATCTAAACACGTTTCATCTGGCAGAGGCGGTGGGGGCCTGTGAGAATCTCCAGATGGAGTTAATCCTCTGGATCACAGGCAAGGGTGGCAGCTAAAATTTCACTTGAACATATTCAAGGCAAATGAGTGAAGGCTCATGTCAGCGTCTTTATGAGATGCGGGGCTCTGGGTGGAGCCGGGAGGCTGGATGGGCTGCAGGGAGTGGGCACTCACTTGCCTCAGGCCCGAGGTCCAGCTCTGTCACCACAGCAAGCAGCTCACCAGTTGCAGAGGCCTGGGCTCTGGGCTCTGAGCAGTTGCTGGACCCACAGCCTCTGGTGTGCCCCTTTCTCTTTTCTCAAGTCCCATCTGCATTGTTTGGTGGGATCTTTGGACTTCCACCCCTTCGCCCTACCTTAGAAAGGGGGTCCCTGAGGGGTCACCCAGTTAGAGCCAGGACCAGAAGCTAGGCTGGGAGATTTCTAATTCGTCCTGTTTATAGCCTGAACCCAACCAGAGGCAGGAAACAGCAGCTTGACAGCCCCCAGCTGGAGCTGCTAGGGGGACTGTGGGGAGACTAAGGGAAACCCAGTTCTTATTCACTCCTTTACTCTTGTATCTCCCCACAAGCATGTTCTGAGCACTTATACATCTTACACTATGCATGGAGAAGGGCGTGGGTATTGGTGTCAGGCTCCAGTGACCTCATCCCTGGTTTTCTCATCTAGAAAATGGGTCACATTAATCCCTGTGCCTGACACATACAGTGAGTATTCTATGGAAGGTAGGTAGCTCTACAAGAAGGGATGTAGAGGCAGGATGACACCAGGAGCAGGTTCGCTACAGAGCTGTGCAGACAGGTCAAAAAGAAGGAGGAGTCTTGGAGCATCCTGGAGCCCTCGGTGTTTTAGTCTTTTAGTGGTCTTTTGCAGAGATGCAACCAGGTACAGGGCAGGCAACGGGGCTGGGGGCCCGGGAGGCTGGCAGGCCCCTGGCGAATCTTCACTCTCTCAGGCTCTCAGGCATTCTCTTGTGGCCTCTGTTGCACCCTAAACAGTTCTCTGCTCCATGCTCTGATCTCTCCTGCTACTTCTGCTACTGCTTCTGCTTCTGTTGCGTATATGCCCAGTCTCTGGCTCAGGTGCACCCACTACGCATGCCCACACCCTACTCCAGGTGCCCTCCATCAGGCATGCATGTAGGCCTGCAGAAGTCCATCATGATGGGAGGATGGAAAAACCTGATGACTCTTTCATTTACCCTACAAGGGTCCAGACCCCCAAGAAGTTTATGGTCTCTGAGGGGACCCAGATACCTCAGTAACTGTACTTAGTATGTATAAACATGGTAGTTTGGGAGAAGAGGGAGGCATAACCCGCTAGCTAGAGGAGCTGTAGCACATCCTTCTGGATGACTGGGAGCCTGTCGCTCACAGCTCTCAAGAAGCCTGGATCTTCTTATTTGTAAAATGGGGTAATATAAATAGCACATAAATTCAGGGTTTAGATTTATAAATCGGGCATAATCAATAGAAAGTGCATCATGCTCCATAGGCATCAATAAAGTAGTAACATCACTTTCGGAGTGGAGTTGGAGATCTTCACCGAAGTGATCTTGGAGCTGGGTTTTAAGAGATGAGCAGGGCTTTAAAGGGAGGAGTTAGAACTTCTGGAACAGAGGTGTAGGGAAGTGGGGATCTAGCCTACTCAGAGAAGAGCCCCCAGCTCAGCGGTTCTGAAGCAGGAATTTTGTGGGAAAGTGGTAGAGAGGTCTCTGGGAACCAAATGGGAGGGGTCTTGTGTGGATGTAAAAAAATTTGGACTGTCCAGGGCCTGGAACTCTTTGAGCTTAGGTAGAACAGGATCAAATTGGCATTTATAAGATACACTTTGCTAGCACTTTCTTGGCTACTGGTTTTTTGTTTGTTTTGCCAAGAGCCATGTTATAACAGCAATAATACAACAGTGATAACTCCTGGGTATCTATCAGAAGGCCATTGGTTGCAAGTGCCAAACCAAACTCAATCTAGGTGTGATGGTTTTAAACTAGGTCCACAAATTTCTTGATCCTGTTTCCTTCAAGAGGTGGGCCTGGATTTTCCTCTTCTTTGAGAGTAGGCTGGACTTAGTAACTCACTCCTGACAGAATGGGTAGAAGTGACAGACGTCACTTCAGACATCATAAAAAGCTGTCTTGTTCTCTCTGGGATATTTTATTCTGGGAGAAACCAGCTGTCGTGTTGTGAGGACCCTCAGTCAGCCTCTGGAGAGCCTCCATGGCAAGGAACTGAGGCCTCTTGCCAACAACCACATGGGGCAACTATCCCATTAGGCCTTCAGAGTCCTTGCTAACCTCCAGACTGAAGTCCTGTGAGAGGCCCAAGTCAGCACCATTCAGCCCAGACCACGCCCAAATTCCTGCCTCAAGCCACACGATAATCAGTGTTTGTTCTTTTCAGCCACTAAGTTTTATGAAAATATATTATGCTGTATAAATAACTAATATGACACCTTAAGAAAAAATACAGGGAATTAATTCATGCATCTGGCTGGGAAGTTCAGAAGTTGGTACAACTTGATGCAGGAGATAAAAAGATATTTCTGAGATTCAGTTTCTCTTCACCTCTTAGAACTGCCTTCCTCTGCCCTTTCTTTCACTGGCTCTACGGGGTGGCTCCTGAAAGCTCCATATTCATCGCTTCCTTATTCCTGGGATCTCCAGGGGAAAGATTGTGGGCCTCTCTCCCAGAAGCACCACTGAGTCTCATTCATTTTGATTGACCCATTCCTGAACCAATTGTTATGCTCTGATTGGCCAGCCGGTGATAGCCCAGCCCTGATTAGGGGTAGGATTACCTACCACAGGCCTGGAACAGAAGAGGTACCTCCTCAGAGGAAAAGCTAGGTACAGTTGCCAGAAGGGGAAATGGTTGCTGGGCAGTGAAACAACAGATCCCTATTATACCTGCATTCGCAGTGTACTTTTCGCCCAGTGTCTCGTGTGTTATTCCGTAGTAGTCACTGTGACCTGACTTCCTCAGGTGCTTTCGCTTCCTCATCCTCTTAGGTATTAACTGTTAACCTAATCAATGAAGCCTCTGAACACCCCATTTAAATGGTGTGATTTCTCTACTTCTCCCTGTGGTTTTGTGATTTATAGTATGAAATATACATTTGGTCTTTGCCATTTCTGGCCCGGAGCTCATAAAACTCTTGGAATCGCCAAAGTGATGAGAGCAATAAAGGTAGCTTGATAGTCATAATGTAATTGCGTAATCCCTATAGGAAGGGAAGTTCTGTGTTCCCTGCCAGGAAAGGGTGAAGCCTAGTGATTTGAAGGGAAGCTAAAAAGGATTGGGGAGAGACGGCTGGGGGAGGAAGAAGACAGGAAGGAAGGAAAAAATGGAGGGAGGGAGGAAGAGTGAAAGGAAGGAAAGATTTGGAGGAGGCATGTGGAGTAGAGACATGTGAATAAGCAACTGTGCTTGCTTCTTGGCCTTGAACTTATACCATTGAAGAGGGAGGGGGGGAGATGGAAGGAGACCTGGAAGGAGACACTTGAAGGAGATGTGGGTGAGAGACTGGTAGGGAGGCTGACAGTGGCAGCCTATGGCAGCCTTTATCTTGACATATTTTGATTTTGCTGTTTTCTTTCCAGACTTGCCTGGCCCCTTCTGCCCCTTTTCTATGGTTCCTGACCAGAAGATGACTTAGTCTTGTGGCAAGGTTTTTGGGCCTCAGTGGCCCCTCTTTGGGGCAACCTGTTTGTTTGGGCATTTTCCCACAAGAGGATGAATAACGTTGGGTGCTTCATTGGGAAACTATATTCTTTCTCTTTTCTCTCTATTGCACACTAGTTGTATTAAAATTCTTTTCTACTGAAGATTTTATACACTAAGGGTATGTTTTGTCTTTATGCAGTAAATGGCAGAATCTATTTGAAGCCCTCAGGTTTGGGGGTCCTGGGTGCCCCTCATTCTGCCCACTAACAGTAACAAACCTCTTTCAACCTCACCTGAATTGATATTAATGTGTGACTTTCAGAAAGCACCAGAGAATGGGCTGGTTGCCTGAGGAACCAACCCTGTGATTGGAAGGTTGGAACTTTCAGTTCCTACCCCTGGAAATCTGGGAAGAAGAGAATGGCTGGAGATTGGATCAGTCACCAATGGCCAATAATTTAATCAATCATGCCATTATAATGAGACCACCACAGCTACTCCTTCACCTTCTCCCCCCAAAGGGACAGGATTTGAAGAACTTCTCAGCTAATGAACATGTGGAAATTCTGGGGTGTGGAGTGCCTGGAGAGGCATGGAGGTTCTACATGTTTTCTTACATACCTTGCCCTGTGCATATCTTCCATCTGGCTGTTCCTGAGTTTATAATAAATCAGTAATCTAGTAAGTAAAATGTTGCTCTGAGTCTTGAGAGCCACTCCAGTAAATTAATCCAACTCAAGAAGAGAGTTGTAGGAACCTCTTATTGATGGTTGGTCAGAAGTGCATGTGCCAACCAAGACTTGTAGCTACCATCTGAGGTCACGTAAGACTGAACCCTTAGCCTTAATACTGCCTTCAGGCAGATAGTGTCAGAACAGAGATGAATTGTAGGACATCCAGTTGGTGTCAGGAAAGTGCCTGATGATGTGAAGAAACTGACACACTGAATTCGCATCCTCCCTATTCCCGTTCCCTGTGTAATTTTTTTTTCTTAACACTATCATGTATTTTATTTATCTTATCAATCTTTCCCATTGGAATATAAGTTTAATAGGTCAAGGATTTTTGTCTCTTCTGGTGATTGCTATATTTTTTATGCTTGAACAGTGACTGACACATAGTAGGTACTCAATAAGTAATGGTTGGTTGGGTGAATGAGTGAGTGTTCACAGTCATCCTGTAAAGAAAATGAGATGAAGGTGATTCTCCTGTTGTAGATAAGGACATTGCAACTTGAGAGAAGGATCCTGTTGGCAAGAAGATTAAAAGATTTTTTTTAACTCTAATTGTTGAATGCTAATGAGAAAACAGCAGAGGAGAACTTAATGCATTACAGTGTGTTCCCACCAAGTGAAGGTTAAATGATGCCCTGATTCAGTGGTTCAAATAGAGAAAGTAGGAGAATTGAGTCATCGCCTGGCACATGGTGACACAGGCATCCTAAAGGCAAAAGAACCACCTGCTCTATCACAGTCAGAGCTGACATCAGGCTGGGAGTAGCGGTTTTGTTTCAGTAAATAGTAACAGTCACATTTAAATTAATATGACTAACTTGAATCTTACTGGTTTTATAGTTTCTTCTAAATTGAATTTATAAACTTGTTTTGATTTTATTGTTGATTGTAAATCTAAAAACTTAAGAAGTTTATAGCAGTTTTATGTTTCTGCACAGTTAATAGTTAAAACAAATATTAAGTAACTTTGTGAGAATGTGTATCCTTTATAAAGGAACTTACTTAGTTTTCAAATTGAGAATACTGTTTCAAAGACTCACACCCTATTGTCACTAGCATAGAAGGGAAGAGTCAGAGTAAGATGTTCTTAGAAGGTATGGCCAGCTCATCCTCTCATTTTGCAGGTGAAGAAACCCAGACCTCAGCGATCCTTTGACCAGTGTTGGTGCTGGTGTTAGCTGAGGGCTCTGACCTGTGTGGGTGCTGGTGTTAGCTGAGGGCTCGGAATGAACCGATAACAGGGAGCTCCCTGACCTCAGGGCTCTTTTTCTGACATTATTCTGTTGCCTAGATAAGGGCAACTGCTCCCCAAAGCTACCCCCTCGTTTCTATCTAAGGCTTCTAGGTTAGAGCTTCTGTGGAAGACCAGTGGGACCCAGTTGCAAAGGGGTGGGAGGAACTGGAATTCATCAGACTCCCTGGGAACTTACTCCCCCAGCCTGGAATTTGCTTGACAGTGCTCAAAGGGGGCAGGGGGAGGGGAGCACATTACTCAACAGGAATTTCCCTGCTGTGATTTGGGTGTGCTGCTCTAGCATTTGCTGGAACTAGAGATAGCTGGGAGCCAGTTTCCAGGGCTCCTTGGAGGACTCGAAGTGAACAGATATTGGGAATGACTATCTCTTGCCTCATAGAGCTGACCTCAGAGTAACTATCTGAGGTGGTGATTTCTGTGGGCCCTGCTTAGATTTGAGTCCTGGAATTGGGGGAGGGATATAAGAAATAGAAGATACCAGACAGGTCAGTTGTTCAATCACTTGAGATCTGAGAGCTGCCAGACTTTCACTAGAGATCCTGAAAAAGGGAAACTGCCAGCTTCTTCTTGGCCTGTGACGGGAAGGGCAGGAACTGGCCCCAAAGCAAATCTCTGACTGTTGCTTGTGCTGGTGTTGGTGTGTGAGCTGAGGAAATAGGCCCAGAGAGGGCTGAGAGGTGCTGGTGGGGACATATGAGGGAGAGGGCCAAGTCAACTTCTCCAACAATGGCTTCTTGGGAGGTCAGGGGACTGAGGAAATGCTTGTGTGGACTATGGCGAAGTATTGCCCTCTCGGGGCTTCTATCAGTTAATAAGGGAAACTGAGATGCAGAGACAGAATTTGATTAAGACCATTTTTTTTAAAAGATTTATTTATTTATACATACAAGCTGGGGTACAGGCCAGAGGTGTTGGGCAGCGAGAGGGTTCACCAGAGACAGAGTGGGGAGCAGAACATGCAGATCAGAAACACACTGCTGAGGGGAGCAGCGGGTGAGGCAGGAGAGGTCCGCAGCACCATGTGGGATTCTCCCTGGCTGGGCGTCGAACTCGCAGCGCCGCTGCTGACAGCTACGCCCCTTAAGACCATTTTTCATTAAGCAAAGATTGAACTGAAGTACCTTTATTATCCTAGGATCTATGGTAGGCTGGACAAGGAGAGGTGACATCACATAGGGATGTTAGGAGATAAAATATGGACAAAGGACAGAAAGAAAGCCAGGAATGCTATCTTCATACAAATGGTGTGCTAGGGAAGCTCAGGGGAAGTGAGTTCATGATTAGATTGCTATTGGCAAAGGGACCAAAACTGAGGTCTTTGACCTTCTGAACTAGAAACCCAAGAAACCATAGGGATTTTCTCTCCTTCTAGCCTGTGTTTTCACTCTTTGGAAAAGTCCCACAAGGAACCTACTACCACTAGGGTGTAATGTTAGAGGTTCAGGACACAATGAAGGAAATCCCCAGATCTCTGGGCTGGGAGTCCATGGTGCTTTTAGTTTCCAGAATCTTGCAAAGCCGACTTTTCTGCTTCACCACAGGGCCTTGCATGGTCAGTTGCGTACAACTGGATAAGAAAAAGGAACTGAGGAGTGTTGAAGTTGCCTGCAGCATGCAAGGCTCTGGGCTGGCCTCCACATTCTTTATGTCACTTCACCTGTCCATCGAGTTCAATTTCCTGCCCTTAGACTGTGCCCTGTGGATCAGTGAATTCTAGGGGAAGAAGCCCATGGCCAGACCAGGAGGTCAGGGGGGACCAGGGCTCCTCCCTCAGTCTCCTTGCACTCTACCTGGTACATTGTGGGTACCTGATAGGAATTCCCAGGACTTGTAGACTTACTAAGTTCTCCTTCTTCCCAAAGGAAAATGAGCTAGGAGCTTTTACCAGCAAAGCACCTGTGGGCTTTCTGGGTGACTCACTACCAGCTGGAGTGGGGCAGAGGCAGCTAACTGCCTGGAGTGCTAGTTATGGGTTGGGCTAGAGTCTCTGACCTGTTGCTGAATAGCAGCTCCAAGCAAGGCCCAGCTGGTAGAAGGGCTTCAGTGTTCTCGTGAGCAAACTTCTTAAGTTTAAGCTCACGCCCAGTAACTAGTGTGTAGACTGGCAACAGTTCTCCTCACAATCTCAGTTCCTTTGTCACTGTGCCCAGAGAAATCCAAAGGATGAACCGCAGAAGGTCCACCAAGACTCCGGGAGTCCTCCCTCTTTCTTTCATGGTCTTACTTCACTCCACTTGACAGCTCCTGTGACCTCAGAGATTTATTTTTATAAAAAGTTGTTTTTCATAAGCTTTTTAATTGAAAAACCATATACAATAGACCTGTTCTGACTTCCCACCAAAACAAAACAGCTCCCACCAGGGACCAAATCACCTCCCCTCAAATTACTCATGGAATATCCACATGTCTTTTCTCTATTCTGAGAGAGACGGGGCCATATCTGTCTTGTCTGGTCTTGTTTCTTTAGTCTCCAGAACAGTGCTGGGCATACAGCAGTTTCTTGATAAATATTTGCTGAATGAATAAATGAATGAATGAATTTTGGGGAAATTATTAAACTATGCAGCCTATTGTTCCTTATCTCACAGTGCAAATATATTAAGAATCCACTTGTAGCAGGAACAGGGACTATTTATTCAAATGTTCAACAATTCTATGAAAAGATTAAATCCATAAGAGTCCACTACTCACTCACTATCATGGCTAAAAAGGGGAAAGACAAGACTGGTTGATAGGAAGATGTGGAACAATGGAAAATTTCACACCCTGCAGCTTGACAAGTCTATTGTTATTACCAAAAAAAAAAAAAAAAAAAAAAAAAAAAAAAAAAAAAAAAAAAAAAAAAAAAAAAAAAAAAAAAAAAAAAAAAAAAAAAAAAAAAAAAAAAAAAAAAAAAAAAAAAAAAAAAAAAAAAAAAAAAAAAAAAAAAAAAAAAAAAAACCAACACACAAAAAAACAACTATTTGGCAAGAGCTATTAAATTAAACATATACTGACCCAAGAGTTCCATTCTTAGGTATATACCAAGAAAAATGAGTGCATATGTTCACCAAAAACACACAAAAATGTTCAGAGCAGCTTTATCCATGCTTGCTCTAAATTGGCAACAATGCAAACACCCATGAATAAGGAGAATGTATAAGATACTCAGGATATACACATACAACAGAATCTACACCTACAGCAAACTCCTGATATAAGCCACAACATATATGAAGCTCCTAGACATTACACTGAGCAAAGTATCAGAAACTGAAGTGTACACAGTGTCTGACTCCATTTACACGAAGTTCAAAAACAAGTGAAAAATGA
The DNA here is from genome assembly GCA_004024925.1 of Scalopus aquaticus. Lineage (NCBI taxonomy): Eukaryota > Metazoa > Chordata > Mammalia > Eulipotyphla > Talpidae > Scalopus > Scalopus aquaticus. The sequence goes on along the minus strand of PVIJ01000223.1, from coordinate 312,851 downwards.
TAGTAAGTCAGCCTGGTGGTTTCCTGTGTGGGAGTAGAGACTGGCAGGGGGCCTGAGGAACTCCGAGTTGCTAGAAATGTTTTATATCTTGACTTACGTAGTGTTACATGGGTATAGACACATGAAAAACTTAACTGAGCTGTATGCTTCAGGTTGGTGACCTCGAAGAATGCATTTTAATGTGTCCAATACCAATTTTTTTAAAAAGCATAACTGGATGGCATAAAAAGGCATACACATTAGTAGTCCTAAAAACACATTGAGCAACTGTTTACTGTACAGGTGGTGTTACATGGGACTAGTATTACCAGTGTGATGTCAACATTGAGTCCAGGATAGAAAGATGGGGGAACTCATCTCAGGTGGTCTGTCCCTCAGGCCCTCCTCCCTATTGAGAAGACCAAGCTCACCAATTACCATTTCAGCCCACACCCCGCCCTCTTCCCCACATGCGTGACCACTCCCGCCCACTTCTCAGAACTTTCCTCTCTCAATTGGCCCACCCTTTACCCTGTGTCCTGGTCCCACGTGGTCCTTCTCCCCAAGAACATGATGCCATCTCTCAACTTACTTTTGTTACATTTCAACTCTTCCTCTCAACTGAATCTTTCCTATTAAAAAAAAAATTCCCTCATAGACCCTAGTCTCCCACTTGGCCATAACCAGTATCTCTTTTTCCCTGTTACAGTCACTGTTGCTGTTTATTCACTCAGCCACACTACTGAAATTCCACAGGCAAAGGTCATTAAGGAATTTTCAACTGTCACCCAAAGAACACTTTTTAGGCCTTTCCAGACCGTTCTGATATATCTGACATTGCTGGTTCCTCTCACTTTGAAACTTTACTCCTCTGACTTTCCCTGGACCCTATGCCCCAGGCTCTCTGTGTTCCTGCTGACCAGTTCCTCTACGGCTCTTTCAGGGGCTCTAGATCTTTATTTTCCCTTTTAAGGACTTCTTTTCAGGGCTCTGTCCTTGGTCCTCTTCTCAGCTCCACATGGGTATTCTTCGCTGATGGTCTCTGGTGTCAGTGCCGCCGAGATGCAGATCACTTTCCAATCAGTTTCCACCTAAGGTCAAGTCTAGGCAGTCAGCTGCTTGCCAGTACTGAATCTGGACATTCTCAGGATGCTTCATGTTCAGTGTGTTCAGATTCCACTCCCAAACCTGAAATTCTTTATCTTAAGTGGCTGGGATCACCAGGTTAACCCATCTCAAAACCCACGGGTGTAGGAGGGGTTCTCAAGCCAGGCACTGTTGATATTTGGGCTGGATCATGTGGAAGGACTGTCTTGTCGGCTGGCCATGGGGTGTTCAGCACTCTCTCTAGCCTCTATTACTGGATGCCAATAGTAACCCACCAGTGCTAACAACAACAATAAAAAAATGCTGGGCCTCTCTGGTGGTGCAAGGGGTTAAGTCTCAGCACTGTGAAGCTATCCGTAGTCGTAGTCGTAGTCGCTGCAGCATGAGTTGGATCCCCAGCCAGGGAGCTTCCCACATGGTGCAGTTGACCTCTCCTGCCTCGTCCACTGCTCCCCTCAGCAGTGTACTTCAGTAGATCCACCTGTTCTGCTCCCCACTCTGTCTGTCTCTGCTGAATCCTCTCACCACCCCACACCTCTGGCCTATACCCCAGTTCTTGTACGCATAAATAAATAATCTTCAAAAAAATGCCAAATATTCCAGACATTGCCAAAGATGTATGTGTGTCTATATATGTGTGAGTGTGTGTGAAATTATCCTGGGATTGATAAAAGGGTTAAAGGGATGGGCTTAGAAGTCACATATACCTGTGTAACTTTGGACTTATTAGCTACCTCTGTGCCTATGAGTAGGTTTTCTCTGACGGAGACAATTCTCCCCTCATAGGTGGAGCTTAAATAATAATGGTAAAGTGCACGGTCTATTCCATGCTGGACATTTGTTGAGAGCAACAAAGACTTCTTTCTCCTCACACCCAAACTCCAAGTCTCTCAAGTATTCCTTCTCTGTCCACTTTTCTCTGCTTTCTATAGACTTTGTTCTTCCCTCCCCCCTATTCATATGTTGAAATCCTACCCCCAGTGTGATGGTATTAGGAGATTAGGTCATGAGGGCTGAGCCTCATGAATGGGATTAGCACCCTTAGAAAAGAGCGTCCAGAGAACTCCCTGCCCCCATCTGAGGATACAATGAGATGTTCCTCTATGAACCAGGAAGCAGATTCTCACCAGACACAGGCTCCATTAGCATCTTTATGTTGAACTTCTCAGCTTCTAGAATCTTGAGAAACAAATGTTGTTTAAGCCACCCAGTCTACAATATTCTTTTATAGCTGCCCTAAATGTCTAAGATATAATTCCTTTGCGAATTGTTGCAACTGGTTGTCAAAGCTTCCAGTCAGCCTCTTACCCCTCAGATCCCCACTTCACTTGGCACGTGAGCCTTCATGGTCTGGCTGCTTCCCCCCTCTCCAGCCAGTTCTCTTGTCCCTCCTTGCCTTAAATTAGCTTAGTCTTAGCTAAATTGAAATGCTAGGCATTCCTTTTTTGCCATGCAGTTTCCTGCCCCCATGTATTAGCTCACACTGTTCCTTCTGCCTGGAATTACCTCCCACACTCCTCTTCAGTGGCTCACTCTTGTTCTTTAAGGATCACCTCCTTCCAAAAGGTGTACCTGGCACTTATTTTTCCCCCTTGTTGGGCTCAGGGCTCCTCTTCTGCCCCCTTCTCCTCCCCAATCCCCTGATCAGATTTATCTCCTTGCATTGTATTTTGTTCCTGGGTCTTTCTCTGGGCTGTGTGTGGGCAGGGATTGTGGCTTTTTCTTATACATACATAACATCCAGCACATGCCCGACACAGAGATGATGCCCAGCAGATAGTTACTGGGTGAGTGACGGACACAGCACCATCATTATTGCCCTTTATGTCAGGTTCAGAGCCATAGTTTAGAAGTGGTTATAAAATAGTTCATAAATCTGCTGTCTCTGTGGCTCAGCAGCCGTGTTTACTCAGCCAGGGACTTGTGGCAGGCACAGTGCTGACTGGTAACACTTGCCCGTAAGTGTGGGGTTGACTAATGATGCCCGAAGGACAGCACCAGGAATCTCTCTGCCTACAGCAGAGTCAGCTCTTCTGAGGCACTTTCTTCATCTTTTCCAAGTGTGGCCTTTCAAGTGTTCTAACGCATGACCCTTCCTGTCACTGAACTTCTTTCTGGAACTCCACTCACCTCCGGACTGACATGCTTGCATTTTTGCAGTTGACTCAGCCATCCAGTCTACACATAAGTAAGCGCTGTTATGTGCATAACTAAGAGGTATTCATGCCGCTGTTCCCCAGTCCTGGGATCCCTCAGAGTTGCCCACCCGGTTCTAACAGTGCTAGAGCAGCCCTTTTAAACCTTCCTCTCACTAGGGTAGAGGAAGGAAGTCCAGGCAGGTACCAAGAAGTTAGTTAAGAGGTATTTAGTCCATCTTGCTCTCCTTCTTCCTCCAATAACAGTAAGGCTTTGTTTATCAGGCACAGGTTACAAGGTTGGCCTGTAGAGTCCTGAGAACCTGCTAAATACCTTTTCAAGCTCAGCTCTTTGAGTCTGTTTTCCCCCTCTGTCCAATGCATGTGCTGGGGCGAGGACATGGACGGTAGATCACTCAGGGTCCGCACTACCACTTTTCAGGATGCTGCCCTGGTGTGCGAGGGTAGATCCGGAGCTGGTGGGGACCGGAGAGGATCCTGGGAAGGACAGAGCTGATACCTGGGAAGAACCGCGACGCAGAGGTCCCTTAAGCCTGAGGACCGGCCGGAAAGGACCCTGCAGGGAGGCGGGAATTCTCTGTGACTTCTGAGCACCGCAGGCTAGCAAACCTGGCTTCCGGAGCGCAGGGGTCTGTCGGGTCAGCAGGGCCGGGCGGGGCGGGGTGGGGCAAGGCGGGGCGGGGGGAACGGTGGAGTCAGGAAATTCCTTTCCTTTCCGGCATTCCCCGCCCCCTTTCCATGGATGCCGACCTCTCTGGACCCTGTGAAAGAGAAAATAAAATGCTTTTTGGGTTTCCTGGCATCTCTTCTCCAGCCTCTGCCCGCCCAGGGTTTGGAGCGCGCGCGGGAGCGCCGTAACGCCGGCGCGCGTGAGTCCTGGGCCTTCCCGCGTACCGGGAACGTGTCCAATCTCCGTAGGCTCCTAGGGCTCCAGAGCGCGCTGTCGCTGTGTCCCTAAGCTCGGAGAGGCGTCCCCCGGCTTCGGTCCCGTTCAGCTTAAGCTGATGTCACATGAGCCGCGGGGGAGTGGGAACCCGGGGAGTGGGCGGGGGCGTATGCGCCGGGAGGGGGCAGCCCAGTCCACCTATATGCGCCACGGCCCGGCTGACGGATGCCAGGAATTCCCAATGAGAGGCGGTGGGGGGAAGTTTGGGCAACTCGGCCTGGCCAATGGAGAACCTCGGGAGGGCTCTGCCCCTTCCCCCCGCCCCCGCCCGCCTCGGCTCCCGCAGCGCGAGTGTGTCCGCCTAGCTCAGTGTGCGTGGAGATTAGGTCGGAGCGCCGGTTCCGAGGCAGGCTGTCCGCGAGCTCCAGCTGCCGCTGCCGCTACCGCTAGTAGCAGCTTTCACCAGCAGCGCCGCGGCGGATCCGGGCACAGGGGAGCTAGCCCGGCGCCGCCAATCCAGTCCAACCCGGACCGACTCCCTCCCCACGCCGGAGCAGCAGCAGTAGCAGCCGCCGCAGCCGCCGCCTCCGCCGCCCAGAGAGAAGGTGGAGGAAGAAACCCAGCCCCTAGCACGCGCGCACCATCATGGACCATTATGACTCCCAGCAAACCAACGACTACATGCAACCCGAAGAGGACTGGGATCGAGACCTGCTCCTGGACCCTGCGTGGGAGAAGCAGCAGAGAAAGGTCAGCAGCCGCCCCGGCCCGCCGCAGCCCAGAGCCCCAGCTCGTAGCACGCGCCGCGCTCCGGGTTCCGGACTCAGGAACGGTTCCCGGCGCTCACGAGCGGGGGCGGGGGGATGCGCGGTGGCTGTGAGGTGTGGTGTTGGGTTACAGGCGGCGAGTGGAAGGGGGAGCACCCCTGCGCCTGAGCCAGCGAACTGGGAGCCGGAGCTCAGGGAGGTGGGGTCGCCGGCGGGCGGGTCGTCTTCGGGCTGGTCATCCCAGGCCACCCGGCTGCCGCCGCACCATCCCCGCGTGGCCGGGCGCGGGGGCGGTGCTCTGGAGGCTGAGCCCCAGGGCCCGGAGCCTGCTGCTTCGGATTGATTTTCCCTGCCTTCCCCGCCCCCTGAATGCCTCTCCATATGGCTTGCGGTGGCTGAGCCGCGCTGGGCTTGATACCTGGAGGGGGCAAGCTGCCCCGGACTCTGCCCTTCCCGGGCCTAGCTAGCTGGCTGGAGGAAGAGCAAACGCCGGAGGGGTTAGCAGCTGCCTCCGGGACTGTCTGGAGGTGGCCCAGCTGCAGTGGGCTTAGGAAACCGGGAGACCCACGGGGGCTCCCCAGCTAACCCTGTGGGGGCGGGTCAGGACGGCAAACGGTTTTATTGCTCAACTCTGTGGGTTGGTAGCTGTGAGCCGACCGGGGCTAGGTGTCTGCGTTCCGCCTTCCGACCCGCGCTCATTCCTGGGAGAAGGCGGATTTGGGCAACTTGATCTGAGTTGAGGGGCTTTGGGGCAAGGAAATGTCTCCGGGAATATTTGGGGGTCAGTCATTGGGAATCTCGCTTAACGTCCGAGTCGTGTTCAGGGCGCGGTGTACTTAATGGGTGTGCGATCTGCCACCGAGGCTGGACTTGGAGCGGGCAGTGGGACCCGGGGCATAGTGGCCAGTGGCAGGGAGAGGTCAGAAACCACTGTCGGGGGTGGGGAGGGTGCCCCAACCCTGCCTCTGCTTCCTGCTTGTTCGGTGAGCTTTTGCCCTAGGCGGCCACGTACCCTGAGCAACCCCCTCTACCCCCTCCTCCACTGCTCGCTTCCATCCGGTCCCTCCTCATTTCACCCCCCTCCTCCGCTGATCTGGGAATGGGGCGGGGGTGGGGGGGGGAGCAGGATGGCGCGTCCCTTTGGATAGTGTGGTTAGGGCTGGGCTTGAGGGAGAACGCTCATGTCCAAAAATGGTAACATTCATTCCCTTTTTTAAACTTAAAAGGGGGGGAGTTTAGGGAGCCGACTGAAGTTTTTTTTCAGCCAAAGGCATCCTGTATTAGCTCACTCAGGAATCCTAAGCTCCGAAACGGCGCCCTTTTACTCACTTCATCAGGCAAGCAGAGGTAATTTAAAACACACGCACAAAAGGCTTCCTCAAAACCGGGCGACCTGAACACCCCCCCCCCCGCCCCCACCGGCCCCATGGCTTCTGCTGGGTCAAGCCCTCCTCAGCGACACTGGGAGGTCCCTTGGCTTTGAACCGACTTCTTTGCAATGTGGCAGTTACTTAAACACCGCTCCCCCTCTTCCTGTTCGCCCCCTCAGGGACAGCTGGGGGAGTAACTGTGACATCCCCCCACTCACATGGAGACTTATTCCCTGAGACAGTTGGGCTGTTGGTGGAGCTGAGAATTTAGTGGGTAAATTGGAGATTCCCAAGGGGGCAAGACAGGGGAGGGACTCTTTCAATTTCAGGTGAAGTCTTCTTGGGAATAGATTTTTAAGTTGGACAGGAAGGATGTGATTAGGGTGTTGGATATTTGGGGAATTTCCATGGGGAGAAGAAGAGGAGAAACCCCTGTATTCCCAAGCACCTATCTTGTGCCTCTTAGGGGCAGGGGGTGACAGGCTTGTCTAAGAATTGAGAATTAGGTCCTTTTAAATACTCTGGGGCTAAGTTTCAGGGCCGATATTCTTGTCTCCCAAGCACTGAACACTGGACTTTCACATAACATTCAGTATTTTCGTGTGAATGAATGAATGTATTAAATGTAGTTGGGTAGGGAAATCTCTCTCTCTCTTTTTCTCTCCCTCTCCCTCCCCCCCTAAAACTCTGACCTGTGATGGTGGGTATGCATCAGGGCTCTGGGCAGCCAGGAGGGAACAGTGTCATCTGGGAAATTTGGTCCTCTTGAGAGCCCCCAGCAGTTACAAGAGCTGGTATTGGCTGAGGTGTGCTGGGCACTGTTCTGATCTTGCAGGTATATGGTTTTAGCTGTTATTCCCAACTACTCTGTGAGCCAGTCTCACATGAGCGGGAGGAAATGAGGGGCAGAGGGGAAGTAGCTCGCCAAATCCCAGGCTGGTGTGTGGTGGGGCTGGGATCCAGCTATGTTCTGGGCAGGCGGCTTCCCCTCACTGCTGGCTGGTGAGGGAGAGAGGAAAGCTGGACCAGGCATCCAGAGCCTTCAGGGAACTCTGGGCCAACGCCTTGGTGGGATTAGTGGAGGTGGGGCATAAGCGCTGGGTCTGACTTGGAAAATCTGCGTTAAGGTTTTCCCTCCTGCCATTAATTCTCTATATTACCTTGCATGGATTCAGTTTCCTTGTCTGCAAATTACATCTAGTTTTCAGCCAGGGTGGTAGGCACAGGAACAGGTATTATTACTTGTGGAGGGTCAGACTTAAAGTAACGGTGCTTTTGACACTCTCCCTGCTGACCGTGGGTGAATGGGGCCAGGGGCCACATGTGGCAGAGGCTGATCAATTGAGATAGAGGCAGGAGAATGGGTGGGAAAGGGGGCAGGGGGAGGGGCAGTGGGTAGGAAGCAGAAATGTTTAGATTTAGTGCAGCCAAGGCTGTTTGTGAGACTTCAGAGAAGTCATTTCACTTCTCTAAGCTTTTATTGGATTATTCAGTAAACACTTTATTTGAGCCCCTATTCTATGCATGCCAGTACTGTGCCGGGTGCTGAGGATAGAGCACTGAATGAAACAGACTGGGTCCCTGTTCTTGTGGGGTTTCTATTGTTTTCCTCTCTGAATGGGACTTTCCTTTTATACTACTCCTAGGGCTCTCACTGAGATCAGGTGAAATGACGTGGTGGGAAGTACTTCCGAGGTGACCATAGGCCTGATGTCTGTGCAGGTGGCAGGCATGACTCAAGTTCTGCTTTGGGTTGGCTGGGGCTTGTCCCTTCTTTAAAGAACGCCTCTGCCGAGTTCACTGGGCTGGACTCTGCCTCCATACACACACACACACAATACAGTGGATTAGAGGCATTTACTGGTATTCACAATCTTCCTGGCCTTTGAGGTTAAGCTCCAGAGCCACGTTTTCTGGGGTCAGCGGGGCTGAACACTCATGTTTTCAGGGTGATCCTGAACTCCAGCTTATTCCCTCTTGTGGTTCTCACCACACTCAGTCATGTAGGTGCATGGGGGCAAGCAGACGAGAGAGCAGAGGTTTTGAGTAGCATCCTGGTTCTACACTTTCAGGCTTGTGACCTTGGGCAAGTTACACTTAACCTCTCACAGCCTCCAGTTCCTTATTTATAAAAGAAGTTAATACCTTCCCTATTGGGTTGATGAGAGGAGATAGGTAAAATGACAGCTTCTTCTGTTAAATTTTATTCTCTCTGCCTTCTTAAATCCTAGAGGCTGCTGGAATGTGTATTCCCAGGTGCTAGCCAGGGTTTCCTTTCTTTCTTCTTTCCTTTTTTTTTTTTTTTTAAACATATAGGACCTCAGTTAATATTTGTTGAGCTCATAGATGTTGAAGCAGGCAGCCCTGGCAGGTGAGCGATGGAGGTTGCGAATAGGCTCATGGCTTGATTCTGCACCGCATCAAGACGGGCTGCCTTGCTTACACTTGCTTCTTGGGTAAGACCATCAGAGCAAGCAAGACCACCTGTCAAGGTGGAGGGCTGCAAAGAGGGGAGGGGCTGATGAAGGGGGGATGTACCGGGGAGGAGAAGTCTGTCTGTCTACCCTGAAGGTTAGCTCCTAAAGCCAGTGATGCCTCCTCTGGTGGAAACACCCAGGAGAGAATTGACTCTAGTCTGCATGCTCCTACCCTTGCTGTTCTGCACCCCTGCCTGCTTCTCCCTGTGCCAGTGTCCGTGGGGCAAGCTCCTGCCTGCCTTGGCCTCAGCTGATCCCTTGTGCAGGGTCAGGCCTGTAGTAGGTGGTCAGGAAATGATGCCGAGTAATTGTACTAAGGGCATCAGGCATGGTTCCAACTCGGGGCTGGGGGTGGAGGTAAGGTTTACATTCCATATAAACCACCCCTTCCTGGGTGACTGTACCCCAGCTCTGGCCTCTGCAGATAGGCCTGTTCCGTGCACACTGGGTTCAAGTCTTTGCACACTGGGTTTATGTCTTGGCCCTTCTGCTAACTAGCTGTGTGATGCTGGGTGAGTCATTTATCTGTTCTGTGCCTAGTGGTGCCAGTGGCATCATCGTTCCTGCCTGATATGGTTGAGTGGAAGTGATATGGTTAAGCCAAGTAATGAATTTAGCATAGCATCTAGCATATAGTAAGGGCTTAGTAAATGTTAATTATTTTAAGGAACCAGAGTTTCTGTGTTCCTTTACCCAGGAGACTTCGAGATAAGTGTGCAGTATATAGAACTATCTTGGAAGGGGCCCAGGTTGGCTAGGAATGTAAGGGAGTTGTGTTGTCCTTGACTTCTGACCCTGAAGTCAGCTCTGGTTCACTGGATGTCATTTGACCTGTGGTTGCTCAGTCTTCACTCATAGAATGATACACAACCCCTTACTGACCCTTTCTCTGTCCTAGGTGTTCAGGTGAAGAGATGAACTTAAACTGCTTAAAAACTTTGTCAGTACAGGTCTAAGACCTCAAAGCCTGCATTTCCTTTAGAAGAGACCACCCAGGGGATCTTCTGGGTGGGAGGGGCACCATAGGATTAGCTGAGCACTCTCTTTGGATCCTGCCCACACCTCCCAGTAGCTTACCCCACCCTGCTTTACTCCAGGTGCTTCCTAACCCTGTCCCATGTGGGTCTGCTGAGCGCAGGTCGGAAACAGGTACCACACTGGTTGGCGGTGATTGACAAAGCCTGAAGGGGAGATGGATGGGTCCTGGAGCCATTGGTGGAGGCCAGCTGGCCAGGCCCAGGCAGGTGGAAGCTGCTTCTGTATGCCGCTGAGCTGCCCTAGGACAGAGGTGTGAGAAGGCTGGAGCCACTGAGAACCAGACTTTCCAGGTTTGAGGCCTAGTCGGACCTTGAAGTGCTGTTTGGGTCCCTGGAGCTAGAGTAAGAGGCTAGCAGGCCCCTGTAGGTCCATGGTCCCCAGGAGAAGGGGGAAACTCATTTTCTGAGGTCTGATTTCTTGGGGTGGGGGTGGGAGAAACACTGATCCCTGGACTCTTCCTTGTGGGGTGGTTCTGAGGGTGACAAGCACAAGCCCAATGGGTGTTGTGGAGTTCCGGGACTTTGTGGTTGGAATTTGGACCTCTCCTTTCCATTTCCAGAGGAAGGCTGAGGACTGGCACCTGGCCAGTGACCACAAACTATGAACTTGGCTTGGGGACTTGTCACACCAGACCTGGTGCCTCCTGTGGTTCTTGAACCCAAGCCCTGACCTAGTCACAGACCTGCTACTGTGTGTCTCTAGGGAAGGACTGGCATCTCTGCTCCACCTTCTCAAGTCTAATTGTAGCCGAAGAACACTGCCTTTTCTTGCTGGAGTTAATCAGTGAATGCTAATTGAACCCCTATTAGGTATCAGATGCTCTACCCGTGCGGGGTGTGGAAATCACGGTTTAAATGGAGCTGTAGATCACACCAGGCTGAGCCAATAACAGCCAGAGGCGTGACCAAGATTGATGCCAAGGGCCTTGTGGAGCAGGAGCCAGCACTGCGTCCTGGGTGGAGGGGGAGCTGAAGGGCTGGTGGGGGTTGATGTGCATCTCAAAGTTAGACAGGATTTGGAGGTTCTGTGAAGCCTCCCCTTTTCTTGGTGGTTAGGCCCACCTGAGCTACCCCCACGTGTTTTCCTGTCACCTGAGGGGCGGCCAAGGGGTTTTGGGCCTAGACACATTTCCCCCCAGCCCTGCTTTTATCCCCTAAGTGTGGTCAGTGGACCATGTGGGTGCAGGAAAGGGCCCTATGGGCCTGGCTTAAGTTACCAAGGACACTGGAGGCATCCCAGTGCCCACCAATGGGAGACGGTTTTGGACAGTTCAGTGTGCAGCTCCCTGGAGAGGTGAGGGCTCAGAGGCCACAGAGTAGATCCCCTCAGTCCTGTTGCATCTGGGTCAGCCCTGAATGGGCTCATGGTTTAGCCCATTGGCCGAGGCACCAGCATTTTGCAAAGTACTAGTTGTCCAAACCTGACCGTGACTGAAGCAGGAGCCTTGGGAGTAGTGGGGGCAGGACACCCAGCGAGCCACGACTCAGACGCACCCAGGAAGCCCTCCTTCCTCCATGGTTTCTCACTGGTTCCCAGGCTGAGCATCAAGACCAAGCTCCTCAAATCTTCCCTCTCTGCAGGTGGGGGTTAAGACAGAGCCTGGGGGCCTCCTTGGTGGCGCAGTGGTTAAGCACTGCACTGTGGAGCTGTTGGCAGTGACTTGAGTTTGACGCCAGGCGGGAGATTCCCACATGGTGCGGCAGACCTCTCCTGCCTCGCCCGCTGCTCCCCTCAGCAGTGTATTTCCATCAGTCTGCCTGTTCTGCTCCCCACTCTGTCTCTGGTGAACCCTCTCACCCGCCCCACGCCTCTGACCTGTACCCCAGCTTGTATGCGTAAATAAATAAATCTTTAAAAAAAAAAAAACAAGACAGAGCCTGGCCACCGTCTCCCTGCATGGCCTGGTGGGGATTTGGGGGCATGATCTGGATGTGCAGAGCATGGCGAGTCTCTCCTCTGGTGTAGGGATGCATAGGCCCCAAGGCCATGTGGGCAAAGGTCATGACCCCAACCTGCCACGTCCATGTGCCACAGTGAGCCACCCCAATGGCGCCATCTGGAGATGGGGGGCAGCCACTGGCCTTGCCCAGCTAAGCTCTTTCCCAGACAAGTGAGCAAAAGCTATGGCGTTTTTTTGGGCAGCCTGGCCAGGGTTATCTTTCTGGACTAGAGCCAGAACCCGGGCTGAATTTTGCTGTTTTTAAGTTAAAAAACTTTCTTATCATAATCACAGTGGCTCATGCTTCCTGAGTGTGCACACCAGGTTCTGTGTAAAGACTGCACACGTGAACATGCCTCGTTGTGAGGTGGCACTGCTGTTACCCCATTTCACAGATGAGAGAGCTGGCTCAGAGTCCTGTGTGACCTTTCTGAGATCACGCGGTCAGTGGGGGCAGGGGTGGAGTGGCTCCAGTGTCCATACTCCCTGCCACTTTGCTCTGCTGCTTTGAAAACAAATGCTTGCGTATCTAGGAACACTTACCCAAAGCCAACTGTGTAAGACAAAGCCGGGTGATGAAAACATTCTGAAATTAGTGGTGATGGTTGCACAACTTTGTGAATATCCCCAAACCACTGAATCACATGCTTTCCACAGGCGACTCCTATGGTATAGCAGTTACATCTCAATTAAAAAATACCTTAGAACATGCTAAAGAAGATGAAGAAGAAAAGGCTGATTACCTGCAGCCCCCTCTCAGAGGTTAGCACTCTCACGGGGTTTCTGCTGCTCTGTCCCCTCCCTCTTCCTCTCATGAGTGCCCACATTTTCTCTCAAGCTCACTGCTTACTCTGGGGTCAGGGATTCGGATTCATGGCGAGTGAGTGGGGGCTTACAGGAGGAAAACAAGAAGGGCAGCTTTTATGAAAAGCATAATGTGGCCCCTTTCCTTGGCAACTGGACCTATATCTATAAACCCTTTAGACCTGGGATTGTTTCTCACCTTCTGCTACCCCTGGGTTAACAGGGTAGGGTCCAAGGCATGGCACAGGGAGGGCAGGGGAGGCCAGGGTCCTCCCCAGGCAGCAGCTGCCCCCTCTCAGAGGTTGCCTAGCAATATTGGGAAAGGTGACTTAGCCTACTACAGAGGCGGGAGGAGAATAAAAGGCAGGCGGGGATGGAGAGCAGCAAAAGAAGCAGAGGATGCTGTTACCCTGGAAACTGCCTGCTTGGTCTTAAGCTACAGTGAGCTACTTTTGGGCTAGGATCCACTCTTCATTGAGAGGTGGTGGGGTGCTCTCCAGGGCTGTCACCCAGAGGGCCAGGGGGTGAGGGACAGAAACCTCTTTTGCACATGGCTTGTGTGAGAGATGTGTTCTTTCGGCAGCCTCATTTCACGTTCACGACAGCCTTGGAAGGTGTGTGGGATGATCACACTCGATAGATGAAGAGCTTGAGCTTAGAGATAAAATAACATGTTCACAGCCGCATGGCTACAAAGGGCTGGGAATGGGGTGCTGGTATCTTTGGTCTCTAAAGGGAACATATCATTTTGGTTTATAACATTTCATGAGCTCAAGATCTGGGAGGTAATGTAAACCCTGTCTACATCCTGGGAGGGAAGAGCAGTTGAGAAAAGGCTGGAAAGGAGAGTTATCTGTTTATATCAAACAACCCAGCAGCCAGCATTTGTTGAGAATGTCGTGGCTCCCCACATAAGTAGGACTAGTGGCTCATGTTAATTGCAGTTTGCATGCCCCTTCGAGGGTCAGGCAACCCTCCGAGGAAGGTGCTGCTATTTTCCTTTAGGGAAACTGAGGTCCGGAAGTGTTAAATAACTTGCCCAAGATTGATGAGCCAGAAAACCAGGTTATGGATCAACCCAGGAAGTTTGACTTCAGAACTTGACTGTTAAACAGCAGTATGGATACACACTTTGCTGGGATGGAGTTTGTTTTAATTGAGACACAAGGGAGATAAGGCTTATATGAATGAAGTAAAAAGCAAGGATCAACTCAAGTGGGTGTATAATCAGGGACTCATTATATGATTCATGATTTTTAACACTTATGTGTTCACATGTGATTTTCTGTCCGTTAGTCATGACAAGCAAACTTGTGAGGACATATCCCCATTTTGTGGACAGGGAAAGTAAGGCTTAGAGGTCACATGGCTTTCCCAGGATTCCCTCCCCCTGAATGGGGTGAAGTTGGATTTGAATCCAGGGCTTTTTAAAAATTTATTTAGGCATACAAGAGCTGGGGTGCAGTTGGGGTAAGCGGATTCACCAGAGACAGAGTGGGGAGCAGAACAGGCAGATCTACTGAAACACACTGCTGTGGGGAGCAGTGGGTGAGGCAGGAGGGGTCTGCTGCGCCATGTGGGTTAACTCCCCGGCCAGGGATCGAACTCGTGCTGCAGTGACTCTGGATAGCTTCGTAGTGCTGAGACTTAACCTCTTGGGCCACCAGGGAGGCCTTGAATCCAGGTCTTTGACTAGGGGTTACGAAAGGGTAAAGGAGTGGGCCTGGGCCTTTCTGATTTTCCTTTTCTTTGTTGAAAAGGTAGTGGAGGGTTCTTTGTATTTCTGACCATGTTTCAGTAGAAGGAGTAGCTGTCTAGACTCAGGATCCCTGAGCCAGCGGCCCCCTGTGTCCCTGTGGCCTGTCCTAGTACTGACTCCAGCTTCTGGGCCCTGGTTTCCCTGCTTGAAGATTCACCTAGTCCTCCCTTCGCTGTGGCCTGGCTCCTTCATCTGTCCTTCCCTTTCCCGTTGCTTAGTCACCAGGGGAACCTAACAGGCTTTGAATCAGGTAGCTGAGCCTCAGTGTTTACTTTGGTTTTAAAAGCCTGTGCACACGAACCACACAGAGCTGGAGACTCTTGTTTAGCCTTGAGACTGTTAAGAAAGCTGGCGAGGGAACTCTGGGGGCTTAGGGTGGGTAAGTGGTTTGGGCTTTCAGTGCTGCAGGCCAGGCCAGAGGACAGCCCCAGGGAGGAGATGTCCTTCTTGACCCCCAGCTTTGGACCTTGGGGCCCAGGGTTTAAATCAAAGGCCCCAAATGGTTCAGTTGAGGGTAGAAAAGTGATCTTTGGGAGGGGGTGGGGGGAAAGGGAGCCTTTCTGAAGAGCTGCGTCCTCTCTACCTTGTTTTTCCTGTTTTTTTGGTGCTTGGGGCTCTGGTCACAGACCTGTGATTTGAGGCCAGGCCAGGGCTTGCAGGGAAGCATTTTTATGAGCCTGAAGATTTATTTTTTAAAAGCCATCTGTAAAGCTGATTATAACTGATGGGACTAGAATGGAGTAGTGCTGAGCTCTATTTTCAAATCATCTGTAGGTGAGACGATACCAGAGAAGGGAGCTCCAGGGTGGGTGGCCTTCTCCAGGGGGGTCTCCTAAAGAAACTTGGCTTTCTAGCTTGGAGAAGAAGCTGGCCCTGCATGTGGGTGGGAGGGGGCCTGTTACAGTCAGACTGTCTTTTCCCCTTATGTCCCACGTGGAAGTCTCCACATGGAACAGCCTGTGGTTTGGGGATGGAGAGAGAAAGAAGTGCAGATTTCAGTTCTTCCAGATCCCAACACCAAAGAATAGATCCCTTCTACCCCCCTTTGCCGAGGTGGAGGGCCCGCTGCGCCAGATCTGCCAGTGGGTGTGGGTCTGTGCCACTGTGAATACAGGCACATGTGTGTGTCCCTGGCGTCGAGAAGCCTCTCTATTGTTTTTGGCCTCTGCCTTGACTTTGGCAGAGAAATGGCTCCTTACAAACACCGCAGACATCCTCCAGATAGTGTGTAATGGCACTTTCCAGTAGAGTTCCCGATATTTCGGAAGGGCCTTTCTTTCCAGGAACCCAAAGTGCTTTTCCAGACTTGGCCCTGGGAGCTGGGAGATGGAGGAGGGGTGGCTCGTGAATCCTGCTTTCCCGGAGCAGGGGAAACGGGGCCAGACCCCTGGTTTCCTGCCCTTTGTCCTGGATACTGGCTGGGTCTTTCTGGAGGTATCTCCGCATGCATGAAGCCCGGAGATCTCTTTGTAGAAAGATGGATAGTTTTTCAAACTTAAGCTCTGATGAAGCTCCTATCTTTAAATTAGGCAGTAGTATATTTAGATGCTCATTGTACATAATTAGTTTTAAAAAATGAAGGATTGCAGGGGCCTCCCCGGTGGCGCAGCGGTTAAGCGCTGCGCTGTGGAGCTGTCGGCAGCGGCGACGCGAGTTCGATGCCCAGCCGGGGAGAATCCCACATGGTGCGGCAGACCTCTGTCCTGCCTTGCCCGCTGCTCCCCTCAGCAGTGTATTTCTGATCTGCCTGTTCTGCTACCCGCTCTGTCTCTGGTGAGCCCTCTTGCCGCCCCACACCTCTGGCCTGTACCCCAGCTTGTATGTATAAATAAAAAATAAATCTTATTTAAAAAAAATAATAATAAAAAAAAAAAGAAGGATTGCCACACTGGGGTCTCAGTTAAGTGAGGCCATAGTGGGGCTCACAGATGCCCAGCTGGGGATCTGTCCCCCATTCTCTTTCCCTGGAAGCTACTGATTAAGGGGAGACCCAGCTTTGGCCCACCTTGTGGTCCTGGAAAGTGGAACTGAATGTCTCCACCCACACCGCTGCATGAACTAATCTGGCCCTGTGTTGTGTGCAGGGCACGTTTCTAAGCGCTTCAAGGACATGAATTCACTGAATGATCACAGCACCCATACAAGACGGTGCAGCTGGCAGTGAGAGATGTCGAAAAGCCTGCAAAGGTGCGAGTGGTTATGGCTGTTATTTCTAGGTCTTCTGCTCTTGAGGCCAGTTCACAAGGACCATGCACATTGTAGACAGAGCAGAGGCCCTGGCCTTCTACCCCGTCCCTTATCAGAATGAATCACTGCCGATTTATTCCGCTGTTTTCATTCCTAAGTGTATGTTTATACAGTTCGGTTCGGCCAGCAACGAGTTTGTGTTTTTGCACCTGTTTAAGCTGCATGTTAAAAGTGTGATACCCAAGGTGTCGCTGTGAACACTGGCCTTCTGCTCACACCTCTCCCCTGCCCTGGAGTCCTTGTGGAGGTGGGGAAGGTGGGGGACTGGGAGGACTTGCACAGCTGCTCACTGGTGACAGGTGGGCCTAGGAGCCTGACTTCCTGCCTCTGTGGGTGCTCTGTTCCTCTTGCAGCTCCACAGCGCCACAGTTCAAAGACTCGCTGGTATTTGAAGAGGGAGGGCAGGAGTCAGTCTCAGTTTCTTCTTTTCCTCCCTCCCACGCATGTTTTTGGTACCTCCACGTTCCCCTCCCCTGGGGGCACCTGCATTCTCACCTACTGCCTGCTTCCCTGGGCACTGAGAGTCAGGTTCTTAGAGAGTCAGGTTCTCAGGGACTCAGGTTCTCAGGGATTCATGCTGCTTTGCCCCTTTTTCCTTTTCCCAAGGTAGTGATTGTGCTCTGGTTGCTCCTTCGTGAAGCAAATGTGTAATGACAGGAAGTGACTGTGAATTTGGGAGTGCTTCTAGGCGAGTTTATGGACTTATATTTTATATTTCACAGTTGCATCTCGTAACATTAGGAAGACTCATTCTCTGCAAGATGAGGTTTGGGCTGCACGTAGTTTTCAGAGGCCAGAGGTGGGGAGCCACTGTCAAGCCCCTCTTGGCTGGTGGGTGGGGGAGGACAGCTGGTGGGGTTCCAGTCTGTCTCCCTGTCTCTGCCTGGTTTCTTTTCTTGCCCTTTTCTTCCTTCTCTGGCTCTGGGCCACACTCAGTGACTGTGTTGCTCACTTAGCGCCTGGGTAGAGGATGGGCTGGAGAGAGAGCTGGAAAGGACAGATGTGTTGGCAGCCTCTTGGCAGCCCTCACCCCACTTGCTTTGGGTGTTGTTGTGAAATTCTTGGCTCTAAGGACATTTTGGTGGGGAATGTCGCTAATCTATGACTGGCTTGGATAATTGAAGGTGGGCATGTGGGGTCTCCTGGGGTCCCCTAGGTGGACGCGGGGTTGAGGGGGGAATGGACTCCTGGAGCTCCTGGAGACTGTGTCACTGGGACCCAGACATGCAGACTAACTTCTCTTAGAGCCTTGAAGCCTAGAAGGATCGATATGGCTTGTAGATTAGGGCAGTGGTTGTCAAATTTGTGTGTGTATCAGAATCACCTGAAGGGCTTGTGGAAACTGCTGGGCCTCATTAGAGTTTATATAGTTCTGGGGGTGGGGCTTGAGAATTTGCATTTTTAACAAGTGGGAGGGCAATTCAGAGTTTCCTGCAGAGGATGTAGATATAAGCAGGGGAGACAAATTAGGGCCATTTTTGCAGTCTCTGGAGATCTAGACTGGCTTTGCTCATACTTACTACCCAGCACCTTCTCTGCCTCCCTCCAGCTTAAGTAAAAGCTGTGTTTTTTCTCTCTTCTAGAGGTCTAGGCTTAGGAAGGGAGGTGCCCCTGCACCCTGGGTAAGGGTGAGGGTGTGTGTGTCTCGGAGGGGATATGGCATCCATAGTCCAGCAGGAGGAGTCTGACGGGTGCTGAGGTGCTGGTGGCCTTGGTCCAGGTCACCAGAGGCCAGTCCAGAGATGGAACTGAATCCTGGACTCAGAGCAGGGTCCAGGACTCAGAGTGTGAGTCCTGGAGTCAGGAGGAGACCAGAGGGCAGGCTGCCAATCTTAGCTTGTTGCTTGGTTCCTCCTCCCCAAACAGCGATTTCTGGGTGGTTGGGGATCCGTTGTGTCTCACTCCAGTCCCCCCTTCCCTCTTAGATAACCTAACTATTTTGACTAACAGTGTCCCACTTCAGATTCCTCTCCCAAGACACTGGCCCTACTGGCACATCCTTCTACTCCCTGCCCTTATTGCATTTGACTGGGGCCCCTACCTCAGAAAATCTTAGGGGGTTTCTGGTCTTCTTGTGTGGGCTTGGGGGCCTCAAAAGAAGTCAAACCTGGGCCTTGATTTTCCTTCTCCTTCCCGGCCCTGGGCTGAGGTTCTCTCTTGAGTGTGTTGGATGTTAGCAGCTGCTGCCTTAGCTGCACAGCACCCCAGGGGTATGGACCCAGACAGCTTCCAAACCCTCTGGCTCTGCTCATCAGGGGCAGACAGCTGGCATCTTGGCACGTGGCTCTTAGGAACGGATTAGGTGTGGAGACATCTATCAGGCCAGGGAGCTGCGTGCTCAGACTGTCCTGTCTCCACCAAGCAGGAAGGACTGTGGTGCATTATGTGTCAGGGTCCTGGAGGCCTGACAGCTGGCCTTAGGGCTGCGCATGGCTCTGCGTGGCGCTGGACTTGTCACAGCTGGTCCTCACCTGTAAAGCGAGGGGCTGCCTTACAGGAAGATGGGGTACTCCGCTGTAAATGCCACAGGCGGATAATCACACGGAGAGGGTCTCTGGAGTCTGGGTCAACACCAGCATTCTGTATTTCTGTCTTCTTGGGGAGCGTGTGTCACTGAGCAGAGTCATGCACTTCTTGAGGTGACCTTGAGGTTGACACCTGGGTTTCACAGCCTGGCCCAGAAGCTAACTTCTGCTAATGCGCGCTCTTTTGGACTCTTCTGTGTCCTCAGCCTTCAAGAATTTGCTCTGGCCCTTTAGGGAGGGTGCGGAAGGGGAAGTGAAGGAGCTTCCTTTATGGACTCTGAGGTGCTCTGTGTGTCTGGGACTTGCATGCAGTCTTTTATTCTGGAAATACCTGCTCGAGGTGTGACCAAGTGGGAAGCCAGGTGGTTTCAGAGGGAGGAGAGGGAGAGGCCTTGTTTGGAGTTGGCGATGGGTCTCTTAGCTCTGTCTTCTAGCCTGGATACTCCAGGTGTGGTCTGGGGGTGGGGTTGCCTAGAGGTTCTTCGGGAGGAGTGGGAAGGGCATGAATGCCCCCTGTAAGGTGTACTCTTCTTAATCGGTCCATTGTATAGGCTTGGCTGACCCACAGGTCTGGTATGAAGAAGGCATCCTGCCTGTGGGATGAGTGGGTAGAAGAAACTCCAGCAGGAACCAGGGAGCAAGGATCTCAGCTTGGCCTCTGTCCAAGGGACTGGTGTCAATAGGCAGCCTGACTCCCAGAACCTAGTTCTGTAGCAGTTTGGAGAAATCATGGTGTGTCTGAGCCAGGAGGGGCCTAGGCTGTCACCAGACCCTCCTTCACCTTAGAGAAGAGACTGGGTTCCATAGTTGTGATCTGATCTGACTTTGTGCAAGGACACAGGGCCGTGTAGTTCATTTCCTGTGGGCTGGCTTCCGTAAGGCCTTTTTATTCTAGGCACATATAAATCATCTTCTGAAGTCATCTTGCTGGTGGGCTCCAGAACACCTGCTGACAGACCAGCAGGGTGAGCCTCTGCTGGGAAGGCAGATGGAGCTGCTGGCATCTGGCTAGTGTGTGGGTGGTCGAGCTCAGGTGAATTTCATATATGCTGGCAGCTATGCTCTGCCCAGTCGGAGGTGGTGATGGACGGGCGCGCCTCTGTAGGCTGCCCTTAGCTGGAGCATTCTGCCACCGAGTCCTGAATTTGCAACTGAGAAGAGAAACAAGGAATGAGGCATAGGCACAAGTGGTGCTGCGTGTGGTGCTGGTCCTGAGAGTTGACAGCTGACACTCCCTGTGCCCCGCCCTGGGCTTAGGCCATTGCATGCACTGGCAGTCAGCATAACCACCCCACGGAGTGCAGGTACAGTCACATTTTCATTTCCACTTTACAGAAGAAACTGAGGTTCAAATATAGGCATACCTTGTTTTATTATGCTTTCTTTATTGTACTTTGCAATTTCGTTTTTTACAAATCAGTGATTTCTGGCAACCGCAGATCTACTGGTTCCGTTTTCTGAGAGCATGTGCTTACTTTGTGTCTCTCACTTTTAATTTTAAGGTAGGTACATTTTATTTTTCTTTTTGGCTTAAGGCTATTGCATACTTAATAGATTGTAGTATAGTGTAAGCATAACTTTCGTATGCCCTGGGAAACCAAAAAAATTCGGTGACTCAATTAATGGCGACATTTGCTTTATTGCGGTGGCCTGGAATGGAACCCGCAGTATCTCTGAGGTATGCTTGTAATTTGCCCCAACCCACACAGCTCTTGCTTGCGGTTCTGGCCTTCAAACCCAGGACTGCCTGGCCAAAGCTCACACTCCCCATCACTGCCCTGGCCTCTTCGTTTCTGCTTGGCCACCCCTACTCAACAGCAGAACCAGCCGCAGCCTTGATGGGAGAAGGGAAGCCCCGGACAGAGTAGGAGCTGGGTCTCCACCCTCCCTGGGCTCCAAATACCTCTCTCCTGACGCAGTGCATTCCTGTGCATTCCTGAGGAGCCAGGAAGGGGCTGTCTCTCTGATCCCTGATATTGCAGGTCCCAGTACTATTTGGAGCAGTGGAGATGGGGATGGGGTCTCAGGGCCAGAGGGGAGCTTTTTGTCCCCCGGGTCATACTCTTCCTCCTCTTTGCCTCCCTCCTTTCTTCCCCATGCCTAGTCTTTCCCTCTTGCCCTTGGTGGCACCCTAGCCCCTGGCCCCACACCAGCATGGTCTTGGGATGAGCTGTATGGGGTCTTGCCTCCGAGGGGGGGTGGCTTTCCTTGCCACCCTGGGAATCTGGGGTTCTGGCCATGCCTCCTGGCTTCCCCAGCATGGCCCCTTCCTGACACTGCCCAGGTTGGATCGTTCCTGTGTCTGTGGAGGTCCTCAGGCCTCTGTCCTCTGAACCAGCCACAGGTTGCAGGGATCCCAGTACAGTTCGGGGTGGGGGGGGTGAGTTGACAGCAGCCCCCTCTGGGCTTCATGCAGTCACTTACTGACTGGGGGGAAGCTACTTGCAGGGGGAGATTGCAGGTGAATAGGCAGGGCTGGCAAGACAAGCCCAGGAGACACAGAGTGGGAAGCCTCTCATTAGCTCTTTGTCCCTTTGGGAAGGTCAGCAAGTGTCATTAGGTGTTTAATTGCCAGGGAGGGATAGGATATCAAATAGTTTAGAATTTAATAAGGTTATCAATTCATGGATGGAAGAATATTTCTTATTTCTCTCTTTACCATGATGCCTGGCACATGGCAAACATGATTGCATGGATGAATGAATTTTTTTTTTAAAGATTTATTTTATTTATACATACAAGCTGGGGTACAGGCCAGAGGCGTGGTGCGGCGAGAGGATTCACCAGAGACAGAGTGGGGAGCAGAACAGGCAGATCAGAAATACACTGCTGAGGGGAGCAGCGGGCGAGGCAGGAGAGGTCTGCTGCACCATGTGGGATTCTCCCTGGCCGGGTGTCGAACTTGCATCGCCGCTGCCGACAGCTCCACAGCGCAGTGCTCAACCGCTGCGCCACCAGGGAGGCCCCATGATTGCATGAATGAATGAATTTAAAGATACTTACGGAAACTTGAAGCTGGGAATAGAATGGTGACTCTCCATGTACCCATTACCCAGCTTCAGCAATTAACAGTGTAAGCTTGCCTAGCAGGACTGTTTTGCAGTGAGATTAGCATGCTAGTGTGAACTGCTAGGAACTTCTCAAGTGAATAAAAGACCAGCAGGGATGAAATGATACAAAAAAACTAGTAAAAGCTCACCCTTCTGCTGACACTGTGCCAGGCACATTGGCACATTGCAGGTACTCACCTGTGGGTTTGAACTGACGGCTGGATCACTAGTCAGGTGGTATTGAGCTCCAGCCCCGGGGTGGGAGGAAAGTGAAGGGTGAGTTGAGCCAGCTGCATGAGATGGTCAGGTGTGTACACTGGCGCGGAAGGTCATACAACCAGCCACAGCTCATCCCCTGAAGCTAATTCACATTTGCTGTGGGTCATCTGCCCCCCATGTACATTTCAAATATATGAACTATACATTTCAATATATAAACTCAATGTACAGATTCAGTGCAGCTGAATTCAACATTTGATATAGTTGACATTTCAAATTTATGAAGAAGCACAAAAAATAGTAAGACAAATACCCATGTGCTCACACCCAGATGTAACAGATGTTAAGTACTCGCTCTCCAGATTGGGGCCAGATGCCTCTGCCTCTGAAGAGGCCAGTGAGAGAGAAACATGAACCTACATTTCCCTGTCGTGTTCAAAGGTGTCACATGTGTAGTGAATGGAACCCAAGGAAGGTCCCAACCAACCTTGGAGGCGACAGGTAAGACTTCCTGGAGGTAGTTTTAATGTGTGTTAAAAATTTAGACTATGTGAGAGTGAGTCAGGTGGGGGGCTGGTGGGGAAGGGTGGGGGAGGGTGGGGGAGGAGGGCCAGGCCAGAGTGTGGCCAGAGGCATGAAACTGTGAGTGTCAAGTGCTGGGAAGCCCCAGCGATGAGTGGGAGAGGAGTGTGAAGGAGTGGGCCTGAGCAGCTGGAGAGAGTGGCCTGGGGGGGTGACTGTGTACTGGGTGAGTCAGGCGGAGGAACAAGCTTGGGCCATCTCCAAGGCAGTGGCGGGCTCTAGGCTTGCCCTCAGTACTCAGCACAGAGGTCTGACCTGGACAGTGCATGTTGAAAAGGTTGGAGACCCATGGAATCTGGGTAGAGGGTGGATTCAGGAATAGTTGAAGGATGCTGGCTCCTCAGAGAAGGCCCTGGACTGTCTCTGGAAGAAGGGCTGTGCTGAACTGGCCAGTGGGCTAGGCCCAAGGGGGAGACGTAGGACTCAGGAGCAGTTGTATGCATGTGGAATTTACCTCAGAATTTCTAATAGTCCAACTTTCCAGAGAAGGAATAAACTGTTAGGTTTCAAGTTTCCTAGTCTTGTGTGGGTTCAGGTAGATTGGAGGTGTTGAAGCAGGGGTAGGAGGAGAGTGGAGGGAGGAGGAGTCTGCCTAGTGTGGCTGTCAAGGCTCCTTGTCCTTCTGTACGCTGAGGATTGAGGCTGAGGGAGGGCCCTGAGGGCCCTGACGAATGATGCTCCAGGGAAGGCTGCTCCAAGGAAGGCGGCTGTGGAGGAGGTGCTGGCCCGTTGCCATGGGAACCATCTCTGCTGTGGGTTTCCAATTTGAGGATGGCCTGGAAGGGAATGAGCTCACTCTACCTGCGAGGTGATGAGTCAGCCCAGCTTTGGAAAGCCTGCTTGTTCTCCAGGGCTAGGCAGGAAGTTGAGCTGCAGACACTGCCCCTCTGGCAGCCCGTGAGGTCCTGACTCCAGGGGTGGCAGGATGAACCTCTAGTCCAGTTGGCCAGACCTTGGCCCTCAGCAGAGGCCGGACCATCCTATCTGCTTGACTCATGTGGACTGGGCACCAGCTTTAGATGGGACCTGGGGCGTGAAGTCCCATGGCTGGACAGATGCTGAGGATGTGTGTGCTGAGGGTTTTGAAGGAGAAGCGTGGACTGTTTTGTGAATGCCCTTGGTCAGGTGTGAGGTGGTTTCGGGGGTGGATGGGAAAAGCTTACTGGAGGGAGTGGCATTTGCTGGGACACTGCAAGGCTGAGGGGTTACTTGTTTGCCAGTCAAGTCATAGACATTTGGAGGCCAGAGGTCATGGTTCCTGGCTCTTGTTCCCTTTCCCCTTGTATCCCGGTGCCCAGTCATTCTGTGAGGAGGTGCTCAGAACATGTCCACTGACTGACAGGGGATGGTAAGAATCTCAAACAGCTGTGATTTCAGGGCATGAGGCATTGTCCCAAGATCCTAAGAAATCCAGGCTGTCCCCAGCTGGGTTCCAGTCCCTCAGGATCCAGATGGGGACTTGTGGCCTGTACCTTCCCGCAGTGTGGGAATGCGGGAGATGACATTGGAAAGGCCAGGGGAGCTTGGCTTTGTTTTCTAGCTTCTACCTTGCCTATTTACCTCACCCACATTTCCATCTGAGAAGATAAACATCTTCAGGGGGTTAAATATGACCATTTTAACCCTTTTACCTAAACATAACTACATTTTCAGAAACCTGTTTTTGTTTTTATTCTTACATGCGCATTATTTTGATAGAAGTAATCATAGTGTACATATAATTTAGTTCTGCTCTTTTACTTCCCCACTTGGCATTGTATCAAAGACATTTTTTCTTTTTCTTCACATAGCTACAGTCTTTATGGTCTTTCCCTGGAAAGTGAGAGCCAAGCATAGAGATTGTTTCATGAATGTATATTTATTTGTACTTTCTTGCTCTTTCAAAAAGTGTTTGAGGAGAACACATTAAAAGCCTTACATATAACAGTTTTAAATTAAAGTTAGAAGAAAGATGAGCCTTATCAGAGTAGGGGTGAGGTAACTGAGAAAACAGTGATGAAAGAGGTTAGTTTTTGTAAGTCAACACTGACCTTAGTTTTGAGCTTCCAGACAGCCAAAACAAAAGGGGAAATTGGAATTATCATAGGCTTATTTCCTTATAAAAGGAAGTATACCAGTTCAAGGGAACGAGACATTTTTTTGTAAACTCTTGAATGCCAAGGGCATTTCCATTTTAGGAAAACAATGTGGTGGGATGATGATGTCTTCAGTATTAGTTTCATGGAAAACACAGAGACCTTTTTTGTATATTGGGTCTTAAATCAACCCCCAGTAGAGCCAAAGGCTTGGTATTAAATCACACTGTGGAAGGCATTTCTGTGGGAGGCTGAATAATGAAATCTCCTTTTACTGTTTCTGGAGGTTCAACCCGGGTGAGGCTGAGGCCCTTGCAGATGAGATGTGTTTGAAAGTTTCCTGACTCCCTTGCAGTTGTCTGACAGAAGCTGGGGAGTTGTGTGTATGGGTTCCCAGCGCCATGTCCTGAGGTTTTCTGAGGACATTAGTAAGAAGAGAACTGTTTACTTTAGGTGCTGGGTACAGCCAAAGCTGCCATTTTGTTAGGAAAAGGAGAATTTGACCCACCTCACCTTCCCAGAAGAAGATAGATGCTCTCTTGGATGTATTGTTTCTCAACAAGACACAGGGTTGAGATAGTTGAGGAAAGAATGATGGGCCAGGCCCTCCCTGGTGGCGCAAGGGGTTAAGTCTCAGCACTAGGAGGCTATCTGAAGCCACTGTAGCACAAGTTCGATCCCCAGCCAGGGAACTTCCCACACGATGCAGCGGACCTATCCTGTCTCACCCGCTGCTCCCTTCAGCAGTGTATTTCAGTATATCTACCTGTTCTGATCCCCCCCCCCCATCTCTGGTGAATCCTCTCACCACCCCACACCTCTAGCCTACAGCCCAGTTCTTGTATGCATAAATAAATAAATCTTTGAAAAAAAAAAAAAAGAATGATGGGACAGATGGACTTGGGCCTGAGCCTTCACCAGCTGCTTCCCTTCCCTTAATTCTCCCGTGATGGGACATTTTCATGGTTTCCAGTTTTAGACCATTATGGGTAGAACCTCTGTCAATATCCCTTTCATGTGGACATTTTTAGGGCAATATTCAGGAGTTTGAGCTAATGGGGCAAAGGAGAAGATAATTCTGTTTGTCCTTTAGCATATTAATCTGTTGCCTTTAAGATTAGGCAGCTTGATTGCCACCGGCAAAACACAATCTTTCCTTCCCACTAATTATATAGAAAAGTAATGTTCATTGTGGAAAATTAGGAAAGCCCAGCAAAGTAGGAAAAATAAGAATTGTCTGAAATTCCATCACCCAGACATGGAGGGGTGTGGTTTGGAGAGCGGCTGCAGGGCCGCAGTTGCCTGTTGTCAGAATTTGGGTGGGGCCAGTCCCCTAGTAGTGGTTCTCCCCCAACAACTGCCCCACCCTGTACCCTCTCGGTGGGGATACCTGATTTTCCTCTGATCCAAAGTATCTTCTCAGCCACTGGCCTGTCTCTCTGTGTGGGCTTTCATTTCTAAGTTTAGAAGACCTTGTTAATGTTTTAATCGAGTGCTGGAAAACTGTCAGGACTGAAATATTCGGGGGGGGGGCGGAGGGGAAATGTGAAATATTCTTACCTACTAGCAACTTATCAGATTCCTCAATGGCCACCACACCCCAGACAAGACCTAAGGGGCAAGGGCACAGGCTGATGGGCAGCTGTGGGAGAAGTGGTTGAGAAGTGGAATATGGGTCTGAGGAGGTTGTGCCCTGACCTACTCCTGACCACATTCCCCAAGTTCCTGTCTTGTGTGAGGCTTGTCGGGAAAGCCAGGCTGTGTGGTAACATGGAAGGGAAGTGGAAGAAGGCCATAAATGAGAACCTAAACCTGCCGCCTCTGCCCCGACTCTCACTTCCCCCGCCTTACTTCTGAACCAAACATCCCATGGTCCAGGTGACACTCTGATCTACCTGCCCTGCCTCCCTCTTCATTCAGGGGGAAGCCTCCAGGGTGGAAGGGACCACTTCTGTGCTGGTCGGGCCCTTGACGAACTCTTGACTGGGATGCTGGCCCTGGGCTGAGGGTGGCTGGCACCCTGGGCCCGAGCGTTACTTTTTACAGGGTAGCTCCACTGGCACCTGAGCACTTACACGCCTGACTGAATTTCCTACACCCTGGGGTGGGAAAGAGAAGCAGATCTGCTCCTGGAATGACTTGACTTCAAGCAGGGAAGGAGGCCTCCCTGCTCAGGAATGCCAAGGGCTGACCAGGGTTTCTTTGGTGGCTTCAAATGCCAAAAAGGGTGAATACGTTAGAGCAGCTGGCACTGTGCATCCCTGAGTGTCACACCGGCTGGCCGTGCCTTTTTCATTATGTAGGAGGTGATACATAGAAGAGACAATTCATGGACAACACCGTGGGGTGGGGTTTGGACAGGGGGGCCGTAGCTGGAGGTCCACTGGCATCTTTTGGGAAGAGATAGTGCTGAAATCAGACACCTGATTGGAACCCTCAGGCTCCTGGAGGCGTACTCTGAACATGCTTGATGTCCGGGGTGCTGAGTGTGCTAAGGCCCGTATCCGACACAGCTGGCAACACTTTCCCAATGTCCAGTGGACCAAGTACAATGTCCAGTGATACTTTGTCATCATCCACAAAGTACTGTGGATGATCAGTACTTTGGAACCATGGGATTCACCAGAGGGGATGTTTCCCTGGTGGTGTGGGGGAAGCTCCAGGATGTCTCAGCTGCTCTTTGGGTAAAGAGCTCCCGCTGGGGCCTCCTGGCACCCCAGCTTGTGGCCATGTGGATGGACTGGGGTTGATTTATTCTGTCTGGTTTGTTAGACATTACCCTTTTTGCCTCTCCCTACCCAGAAAACCACAATGAACTATAAACGCTGGTCCAATTAAGATTCGTGGTAATTGGGAGGGAGAGAGGCATCCTGAGGGATGCAATGAGTGGTGTGTGCTTTGCTCTGTGAAGGGGAGAAGTGTCCTTGCCATGGGGAGTGTAGCAAATTAAGATATGCCTACACCTTATTAAATGATCACCCACTCCAGGTGACATAGCATCCCTGTGTGTGTTCTGGTTCCTCTGGGTATGTCCACCCTCTGCTGCCCACATGGAGAGCCTCACCCCCAAACCGTGTTCCCTAAAGGATAGTCGGTGGGCCACCTGGGATTCATGTAAAAACTGTAGCCTCCCTGACCTTGCGTGGACCTGCCAAACCAAATGCTCTGGGCTCAGAGCCTAGGAATCTACATTTTTACCAGATCTTTACAATCTACTTTATCTTAATTTTTCAATAAAACTGGAGAACTCTGTGGCCTGGGGGATAATACTGGTTTGATCTGAATGGTAGTTTGCCTAAAACTTAACTGCTTCACTCTTACTGACTTTCTCTAGGACATTCTCTTTGTCTCTTCTAATGCTGCTTTGTTTCTTTGTTTTTTTTTTTTTAAAGATTTATTTATTTACACATACAAGAGCTGGCATGTAGATCCGAGGTGTGGGGTGGGGTGGGGTGAGGTATTCACCAGAGACAGTGGGACGCAGAACAGGCAGAATGACTGAAATACACTGCCAAGTGTGGGCAAGATAGGAGGGGTCTGCTGAGCCATGTGGGAAGCTCCCTGGCTAGGGATTGAACTCATGCTGCAGTGGCTGCCGAAAGCTTCATGGTGCTGAGACTTAACCCCTAGCACCACCAGGGAGGCCCTGCTTTGTCTCTTTATAGACCCCAACCCTGCCCCTGAACATGAACCGAGTCTCACTCCTGAACCCTGGACTCACATTACTGAGAGGAAAAGGAAAGAAAGGAAAGAAAATCTGTTCTGGCTTTGCTGACTCTGGATTGCTTTTGCCGTTAGAGCAGGAGGGCCAGTTGCTTATCTGCAAGTCTGCTTTAAAGCAAGACTGCAGCAGTAATGGCGGAGGTCACGCTGGACTCATCCTGGACATTGGATACATATCAGATCTATCAGAGGAGCAGCCCACCTTGCCCACCCGTCCCTCACAATCGCCCCTGTGGGCCCTCCGTTGCCACCCAGCACAAACATCTGTGTCCTTCAGTGACCTGCCAGCTCTGTTGTTTGGTTTCCTGTGGAGAGAGGATTCTGTATCCTGCCTCACCCGGCTCCCCTCCCTGTCCCACCTTAGTGACCTCTGATCCCCTAGTTACCATTGAGTCAGATTCTGACTGTGGGCAGTTGTCTGGGTTCTAGCTTTCATCCAAACAGTGTGACAGCAGGAGTTTGGGTTGGCTCTGGACTAGGGGAACGCCTCCTCATTGTCTTGATACTGGGGGTCTGCCAGCAGCAGCGGGGTTTACTGGCACAGCCTCAGACTGTCCCTTGACACAGGGGCCAGCAGTGAGAGGCCTGGAAGGCCTGTAGGACTTATTTTTATTTTTTTAAAGATATATTTATTTATGCATACAAGCTGGGGTGTAGACCAGAGGTGTGGGATGGTGAGAGGATTCACCAGAGACAGAGTGGGGAGCAGAACAGGCAGATTGAAATACACTGCTGAGGGGAGCAGTGGGCGAGGCAGGAGAGGTCTGCTGCGCCCTGCGGAAATCTCCCTGGCTGGGTCTCTTACTCCTGCTGCAGTGGCTCCGGATAGCTTCATAGTGCTGCGCTTTAACCTGTTGCGCCACCAAGGAGGCCCTGTAGGACTCATTTTAATGGGCAGTTCCCTAATAGCTTCATACCCTGAGGTTCCCTTTGAGGGCTCTAGGTAAGTCACCCCCTGGCTGCCTCTCTGTTTAGCGTGAATTTTGCAGAGAAGATGTGGCATCGCAGGGGCCACAGTACAGAAGAGGATGGGGTCTCAGAAATAGTGGTGGGGGGTTTGAGTTTGGGAGGGAAGGCAGTAGGGGAGCCACCGCAGGTCCAGTGACATCAGAGAGGACCTACCTATTGTTACAGAGGTGGGGTGGAACTTGCAGTTAAGATTTAAGAAAAAGGATCCTTGGGGCACTTAATCTAGAAACCCAAAAAAGATGAAAATTCCAGTCAATACAACTTAATGGGAATACTTTTAAAAAGGAAAAACACTCTTTTTAGGGCAAGATTCTAGTTGAGTGAGTGGAGGCGCCCAGCTCTGAATGCCAGGAGGATTGATGCCACGTGGGTTAGTATCATACTCTGATGGAGCAAAAGCTTAAATGTTCATACCCTTTAGCCTGGTGACTCCACTCCCTAGGGTTGGGTTTTAAGGAGACTGTCCTCCTGAAACAGAAATGCTTAAGAATATTCTCTGTGCTATGTTTAAGAGCAAAAATGGGGTATTGTTTCCATGTATAACTAGTGTTCGGGGAGGAATAAAGATATCCTGAGGCATGATAGTGATGGAACAAGGTCAGCCTTTAAAATGATAATTAGGAAGATTGTACAGGAAAAATATGTTCCACAGGCTGTTGACAGAGAAACACTTTGTAGTATGTACATTATAATGAGTTGTAACTGCAAAACCAGTGCAAATGGGAAGACAGTGTACTGCAATGAAAATGGCTGTGTTAAGGTTGTAGGGTTTAATACTTTAGAGTATTTAAATTTCATAGCAAGCCAGGAATTTTCTATCAGAAACACCGTCCTTCTCCAGATAGTTTTTTGCTGTGCCTGTTCCTCTTCTTGAGGATTGCCCGCTCTGCAAGATTGAACCTTCTGTTCTGAGCATGCTCAGTGTGTGCTGTGCCATGGGCCTGTGTGGACGTGGTCCCTGAGCTTAAGGGCAAAGAATGTTGTCCCTTTGCTGTGGAGACAAAATATGCCTCTTTTGGGCCAGCCAGTCAGTGCTGAGAGCTAAATATGGCCCTGGCATGGGTGGGGTGTGGAGAGGTGTGAGGGGTGGTAGTGGATGGTCGGGGTCTTCAGCCAGGGTGCGAAAGATATTTAGGACCAGGAGAGCTTTCAGGATAGGGGAGCAACTGCTTGGCATCAGTGAAACTTGCAAAGTCCAACAAGAGTCTAGATCTCTTAAGATGGGTTCTGTTCCTATCATCAGAGCTTTGAATGAGATCCAAGTTCAGTTAGAAGCCTGTTCACCATATTTTCTAGAGACTGGGAATGCAAGTACAGGGTCCAGTCTTCCAGGAATCTTGAGGTCCCAGGGACAGAGCTGGCGTTCAGGCCGGCTCCCTGAGTGCCTCCCTACGTGTTGGGTTGGCTGCTTTCTTTTTTTGTTTGCCCTGTCCCCCCCACACCCCTGGTGGGTAAGTCTGGGGCACAGGAACCAGTGCTTTGGGGCTGCTGGTGGCAGAGCAGAGCAATGGTCCATCTCCAGTGGTCTCTTCTATTAAATTTGTTCCAGGCCTGCACGGGTGTCAGGCGCTCCTGGGGGGCTGCCTCATCTACACTTGCCATTTGGGGACTTTGACATTTTGTTTAAGTGGGGATGTGATTGAGAGCGTGTGAGAGTGAGAACCGGAGGTACTGGCTCTTTAAGGCTCGGCCTTCAAGTGAGTTTTGGCAGAGGAGACACTGAACATTTAATTTTAGGGCCTAGGAGGGGGTGGGGGAAAGTCCCTACCACATCTGGTTTGTGTTAAGCCCTTCCCTTCAAAAAGGGCTGTGTTTATGGTTCGAATCCAGCAGAAAGGAGCAGGAGGGGCACCACCACTTCCCCTACTAGGTGTGTGACACAGGGGGAATGGCTCCCCTTGCTTATGGTCCTCAGACCCCATCCCAAGCTAAATGGTTTTGACTTTGAGAAATCCACAGCTTTCATTTTATCCCTGAAGTTAAAGCAGACCTTTGCCTTCAAACAGCCTCTGGCAGCTGGGCTTTGCCAGGCTGGAGCTTTATCCCTGGTGCCTCAGAACTCCTGGAGTTGGCTGGCTGTCAGCTTGGCTTGTCTGAAGTCTGCATACCCCTGGTGGGTCAGCGGTGCTGCTGGCTCCAGCAGCTGGCCCCCTCTACCTCATACCTCCTGGGGTGAGGAGCTTGAGACCCAGAGATGCCCAGCCTGTCAGAGGCCAGGCACAGGCTCCTCTTGACAGATAGAGAAACTGAGTCCCAGCGGGCTGAAGAAGCTGGTCCATGGCCACGGGACAAATAAGTGGCAGACTTAGGATTCACACCACACTTCCCTGGGACTCAGTTTGGCTTGATGCTCTTTTCATGGCCCCATATGACTTCCCCTTCTGTCTGCTGTTTGTATTACTCTCCATGTTCTGCACCCTCAAGGCCGCTTGGCAACAGGGGGTGGGGGGTGGGTTTTGAAACTTGGTGGCAGTGCTCAAGAGGCTGCTGAATGCCTCGAAGGCTGGGCTGGCTCACCTCCACTTCCTGGCACTGGTGCCGTCCTTGGCGGAGAGTGAGAGTTTAGGAAAATATTAAGTGAATGACTGACTGGGTGGCGTGGCCGCAAGGCCGTTGGGGTGCTAGTGTTCCAGTTAGAAACATTGCTTCGGGGGGGCTACCAGGCATGCACGAGTCTCATGAAGCTGAAAGGTGCCTTGGATAGCAAATGTTCCATTCCTCTGAATTACAGGTGAGGAAACTGAGGCAAGGCCACCCAGCTAGTCAGTGGGAACATTGGAGCCAGAACCCACGTTGGCACCCCTCCTGGTGTGTTCGTTGGGAGCTGAAGGTAGAGAGAGGGTAGGTGTCCTTGTCCTTGGTTCCTCCCTCATCCTGGGTCTTCCGCTGTCTGTCTCCCTTTTCTCTTGTTTCCTCTGCCCTTTAGTGGAGGACAGTGTGCTGGTTTCACCAGAGCCATAATGGGTAAAGGCTGGGCATGTTGGGATGGGGCCACGTCATTCTCTTGTGCCTTCCTAGAAAGGGAATGATGGCAGACTGGCTCATTTCCTTCTAGGGAAACCAAACTCCTTGTCACCCTGGAGTCAGAGCCTGGGGAGGGGCCCCCAGCCCTCCATCACCCCTGGCCCCAGGGGACATGAAGTGGCAGGGAGGCCCAGTGCAGCACTGCCAGCCCCCACCCCAAATCTGTCTTGACTGCTTTTGGGGGTGGGGGCTGTTTCTCATCCTTATGAAGGCTAGGCTGGGGTTATTGGCAAGGAGGAGTGGGGTGATAGCATTGCCCTCCACCTCCATTCTATAGCATGGGGAGTTCTTAAGCTCCCTGATGAGTCAAGGTGGAAACATTCTTGGTTTGTAACTCTTCATTGTCTTTTTTGTTTTATTGTGAAAGTTTGACACACCTATGGTAAAAAATAAAAAAAATCCTCATAGATAACATGGCGATTTTTCTGTGCCACCCATAAAATCATATATGATATATATTCAAAAATATACACATATTTTTGTTTTTTGTGTTAAAATACACATAACAAAAACTTACCATTTCACCATTTTAGTGGCATTCAGCACCTTTACACTGCTGTATGTCACCCCCATCCACCTCCAGAGCGCTGTCATCTGTCCCAGCTGAAACTGTACCCACTAAACAATATCCCCATTCTCGCCTCCTCACCCCAATCCTGGCAGACACATTCTACCTCATTAAAATTGAATCAAGTAATTTGTCCTCTTGTATTTGGCTCATTGAATGTCCTCAAGTGTGTCCATGCTGTGCATGTGCCAAATCCCCTTCCTTTTTAGGGTCGAGTAATATTCCTCTGTCTGTGTACTCCAGACTTGGCTTATCCTTCCTTTGCTGATGGACATCTGGACTGTTTCCACCTTGTGGCTATTGTGCTTAATGCTGCTGTGCAGGCATCTGCTTGAGTCCCTGCTTTCAATTCTTTTCTATACATACTCAGAAAAAGAACTGCTGTAGTTTGTGTTTGCTGATTGTACCTCTCAGACACTTTGAGCCCCTGGGTCAGGACGAGATAGCTGAGTTGAGGGTCCTGTCATCAGCCCTTCTTCCGCCTCCCAGGGGTCCCTGGTAGCTAAGACAGCTGCCTGCAGAGCTGGGGGCCGGTGCTGGTGAGCTGTGCTGCCGCAGCTCTGGGGAGTCTGGGACCACGGAACTAAAGAGAAGCGCTGAGTCTTCTGGTGCCGAAGGGCCTTTGTGAGCCAGCTCCCTGCCCTCCTCTGGCCACAGCTCTGGAAAAGGTACTGCGGCCTCCCTGGGCACCAGGGCAGGAAGAGGAGGGACCCCAGAGCTAGCTGCCCTCTCTTCCCATTGGACTTTATTTTTTCCCCCAGTTCTTCCTGCCCAGGTTATTTGTCTCCCAGAGGCACTGCTGGAGGGTTTGGGCGTGATAGGTTTCTGGTCAGTGAGTTACAGAAGTTAAGGCAAAACTTCCTAACTCTCTTTGGAAAATAGTTCTGTTTCTCCCTCACAGAGAAAGAACTCCTCTCCTGATTTCCTGCTCTCCAAGTCTGCTGTGCTGGTCATCAACTACTGTATCAAATTGGGCCCTTAAATTAATTCCACCCCAGAGCCTCGCAGGGAACAGACTGGTTTCTGCGTGCTCACCGGTGTGGTCCTCCACCATGAGCCTCATCCCTGCCTCCCCCTCCCGCTATGGATCTGCCCCTGTGTCCCTCTTGGGTGCCCAGTCTGTGCCTCATTGGTAGCACAGCCTCACAGAGGCGCTCTCAGCTGGAGCCATCTGATTTTGGAGGTAACTGGTCTAGCACCCTGCACTTAGCAGAGGTTTAGTGAGAGCGAACAGAATTTGGGATTTGGTGTTAGGGAACTGGGTTCTGGTTGAGGTCCTGTGTTTTTTCTTTTTTGCTACCTGGGTAACTTAATTCTTCCAAACCTCAGTTTTGCTATCTCTAAAATGGGCATCAAAATCTATCTCTGAAGCTTGTTATGAAGTGTAGATGTGATAATCAGCACAAAGTGCTTGGTAAATAAGTGTCAGGTGTTGTCAGCCTTGCTGTTATTGTGCCCTCCTCCTGAAGTGGGGGAGGAGTCCCCGGCCACCAGACTGGCAAGGACTCTGTGCAGGAAGGCCAGGGCTTGGGACTGCTGTGGTGCTTTCCCTCTGCTTCCCATTGTCTGGTCCCAGGCCAATCAGGAGGAAATTGCTTCCTCTCCACAGAGACCAGAGCTTCTGACTGCTGTGGGCTGACTGCTGCTTAGCAGGGATTAGGTGTTGGTAGGAAGAAGGGGTCCAGGCCACCTTGGGCTTTATTCCAGATGCAACATGTTTTCTGATCTCAACAGACCCTCTTGGAGATCCCCCCAACTCCAGCACCAGGCATTCTGGATCACAGCTCTCCCGATACTCTGGGTCGCTATTTGTTTCTTGGGGGTGGGGGTGGGGGTGGGGGTGGGGAAGACCTACCTTTCTAGATTGCAGGCTCTAGAACTCGTGTACTCCCTCATATTTGGGGACAGGAAACAGTGGCCTCCATGTCCATGCTGTGGATGCAGGACAGGGTGATTGGGGCCACCAGTGTATGGGTCCCATCCAGACTTAGGGGAGGGGATGGGAGAGTGATTCTGGCCTGGAGCTGTCCGCCCCTTCCCCTCTCCGCCCCTGCTGGACGATCCACCTTGCAGAGGCTGTGGAGTGTTGGAAAGGGCCAGACTTTGGAACTGGTGGTTTTGGGGTGAAGAAAAGCTCTGCCATCATACCACCTGTATGCTTGAACAGGTCCTTCTCCTGAGCTTCAGTTTCTTCATCCGTACAATGAAGAGTCTGTCTTGCAGGGTCATTGCCAGAACTAAAGGTGAGAGAGGCAAACCACCCAGGCTGGCCACCTGCTCCTGAGGGGCAGGAGGAAAGCAGGTATTGCTGCTCTGTGTGTGCACAAAGCCAAGGCGTATTTTCAGTAGACCCCTTTTCCTTCTCTGCACAGAAGGTGAGAGGATAAAGATTTCTTGTGCATTTCTTGAGCCTAGAGTTGTCCAAACTTATCTGATTATGGGGTTCACCCAGAGTACTTATTACTTGTTAAAATACTGATTCCCAGGCCCCATGCCAGAACTTGTGAACCAGAATGGCAATTGCTGGGGTGGATCTGTGTTTTCAATATGTCCTAAATTTGACCTGTTTGGGAACTGTTGCTTCCATCAGACCGCACTTTCACGGGCTATATTGTTTTGCTCTTCACAAGAGCTCACTGAGGCCAGTTGTAGCACCAGCAGGACATGGAGCAGGTTTTCTATGATCCAGGCAGACCGGTAAAGGAGAGCCCTGGAGGCCTTGGTGGCTTTTTCAGACTTTTAATGATCTTTCTGTACCATTTGTAGTGAGATGACCAGGCTGGCAGGCCTCCCAGCCTCCAGCAAATCTTCATTCTTTCTGGGCTCTCTGGCATTCTCTCCTGGTCTCTGCTGGTCTCTACTGCAGTCCTCCACACGGTCCTCTGCCGCCGTGCTTATATGCTCCTCTTGGCTCAAGTGCGCCCACTCACACGTGCCCATGTCCTATTCCAGGTGCCGCCATCAGGCATGCGTGTAAGCCCACAGGTGTTGATCGTTGATGCTAATGGTGGGAGGGTGGAAAAAACCTGATCACTTCATTTCCCCTGCACCAGTGCGGGAAGGTGTGACCCCTGTATATAAAGAGCAGATTTTTTTTTTAAAGATTTATTTATTTATACATACAGCTGGGGTACAGGCCAGAGGTGCGGAGTGGTGAGGGGCTTCACCAGAGACAGAGTGGGGAGCAGAACAGGCAGATCAGAAATACACTGCTGAGGGGAGCAGCGGGCGAGGCAGGAGAGGTCTGCCACACCATGTGGGATTGTCCCCAGCAGGTTGTCGAACTCGCATTGCTGCTGCCGACAGCTCCACAGCCCAGCGCCTAACTGCTGCGCCACCAGGGAGGCCCTAAAAAGCAGATTTTATAGGTGACTTTAGGACCTGAGGCCCTCAGCTCCCTCCTGGTGAGTCAGAATTAGAATTCAGATCCCCCAATGTTGTGTATCCATTGTCCCTGTTTGGGAACTGTTGCTTCCATCAGACCGCACTTTCATGGGCTGTATTGTTTTGCTCTTTGCTGTATTGTTTGCTCCTGCAAACATTCCACTAAATCATGGGGAAGGTGGGAGGTGGTGAGAGATGGCGTGACGGGAAGGAAGGCTGTGTGGTGGCAGAGGGTGACTGTAGTGCCCCTCTGCTGCCTGCTGGCGTGGGAAGCTAGCAGAGACTACCCAGAGGGGTGGTATTGGGAGGGGGACTGAGGCCTGACCCTGCCAGGATGCTTCCCTAGATGTGTCTTCTGGAAATCAGGTGAGTGTGCAAAGCCTTGGGCTTCTTACGGAGGCACCGGGAATCAGCAGGTGTTGCATGAGGAGTGGGGAGGCAGCGTGGGCCAGGCAGAGGAAGCCTGACCTGCTCCCCGTGCACTGGTGATGTCCTGGAAGCCCCCTCTCACGTCCCCCTTGGTGAGGTCTGGGAAGCCATCTGGAGACACAGGCAGGATTGGCTCCCTGTCCAGCGGGGGACGGCAGAGTATGTGGGCTGTGGGAATGGTGTGGCCAGGTCAGCCAGCCATACTGGGCACAGGGGCCTACTCTCTTCTGTGTCTTTGTTCCAGGGGTGGCCTGGTCCATTAAAGAAACACTCTTTTAGGTCCTTCTACACCACCCCCCTCTTAAGGGGATCTTAGTGATGACTTTAGTCTGACTTTCTCCATGTTTGGGTGGAGAGTCTTGGGGAGGGGGCGTAGAGACACTAGTTCCATTAGGGCAGTCCTAACCAAGTCCACGTTGTTTGCCCTGACTGAACAGCAGAATTATGGGGGGGGGGGGTTGTTCAGGAGCTGCCTGTGTAGGGCTTCACCCCCAGAGGGTGATATGATGAGGCTGAAGCAGGTTACTGGGCAGAGAATAGGGGGCCCATGCTCTGGATCGGTGACGTGACATGCTGCTGGGCAGTTGGGAGCCAGGAGGTCCAGGCTGCACTAACCAGGGGTTAGAAGAATGGACTCTGGCTCCAATGCCAACCCCCCATTCATCATTTGATGTGACCTTGAGCGACTTTGTAAGCCTCTCTGTGTGTCAGTCTTCTCATCTGTAAAATGGGCTTAATGATCGCACATACCTCATAGGGTAGTTGGGAGGATCAGTTGTATTTGTACGCACCTGGCAGGGTGGGCTGGGAGGATACCCCGGGCTCTGAAGTCCTTCTGCTCTGACCTTTAGACCATCAGACTGAAGAACCTTCTTTTGTGACCTTGTGAGCTGCTGGAGGTATCTGGATGGGCAGGAGAGCTTGAGGGCGGGGGTGCCAGGTTTCAGTGGATGGCACCTTCACCCTTTCTGTCGGCTCGTGTCTGAGCTCTGGGTGACCTCCCTCCTTCCCTGAGTACCTCTCTTGCCCACCCACCTGCCTGTCTCTGTCACCACCCTGCTGTAAGCCCCGGTGGTCTCCTGCGTGCTCCCTCCGGTTGTCTCCTTGTCCCCTAACCAGTCTCTGCGGCTGTTCTTGGCCAACCCTTTGCTCTTCAGGCTGCAATTAGCAGTCTCTTTCCAAGATGCAGGTGTAATTATGTGTAAACTAACACCTGATTCCCCACCCCCACTCCTTCCCTTCCCTGAAATCAAACTAAACCTCTTCGGAGGCTTCCTCATTCTCAGGAGTAGCCATCCAGTGGCCTCGGCCCTCTCCGCACCTGCCTGGTGGCTCCTCCATGGTGTGAGCCGTCCCTCATGTCCTTCTCCCTTGGCCTGTGTTATTAGTTGCCTCTGCTTGGGGGGGCGGGGTACCACTCTCCTGACATCCCCAACCCCACATGCAAGTGGAGGGCGACCCGCCTGAGTCTGCACCCAATGTCCTGATGTAAATACTAATAGCACCTATTTTTATTTTCATATACCCCAGTTTGGGTGATAAATTATGTGGACCCCCTTCACAGACATTTATAGTCTTTTCATCTAAAATTCCTCAGCTTTAAGAATTCACGGATTTGTCAGGGTGCTGGTCACACACCCACATGCCTTGCATCAGGGGAGCGCCTTGTCTTATTCTCGTGCCTTCCAGAACTTTTCCTCTATGCATTTACCTCAATTTGCAAATATACATTCATTTATATGTGTCTTTGGTTAGCATTTGTTTCCCCTCCTAGACTAAAGACTTCTTAATGTAGGGGCTTTATCTCATTTTGGCCCATCATGTGACGTAGTCAGTGTTCAGCAGTTTACCGAAGGAGTGAATGAGTGAGTGAGTCGGCTGCAGCTCGCTGCGAGGGTGGCCTGGAGGCTGGGTGAGTCCTCAGAATCTGCAGTGGCCTGCCGTGAGGGAGGCTGCTGACAGCAGGCCAGCCCAGGCCTGGACAAGTCGGTTGCCCACACTGGGGCATACACACGCCCTGACTTGGCTGCCCTTTCATAATTCATGGCCTCCTTCAATGGGCTTTGTGTTTGGACAGCCAAAAGAGACAAGAGTTCAAACCCTCTTCCACCTCCCCAAAAACCAAGACTCAGAAGAAAAACCTGTCCAACTTACTCTGCATCACCGGGGAGCCAGAAGGTCCAAGACCTTCCTTGTGGGTGGACATACACGCAGGAATTGATTCTCAGTCCAGTGTCCTGGGCTGCCTTTAGGTCGCCCCAACCCCAATCCAGGCTGTCCCCGCCTGGGGACAGTTGTGCAGGTCCGGCTGTGCTTGACACTGACTCTGGGCGGGGGCTGGAGCGTGGGCAGAGCTGGAAGGTGGGGCGGGTGGTGCTGGCTGATTCCTCGTATTCCCCAGCCTGAGCAAAGGTGGAAACCTTACCTGGAAAAGGTTATAGGGGAATCAAATAAGAAAGAGACATTCAGCGAGGGAGGGGGAGGGTAAAGGCTCAAAACGGGGGAGATAAGAGCACAAGGGACTATGGTGACGGTTCACGGGTGAATCGGTGGTGGGAAACCTATGGGGAATATACTATAATGTAAAAGATATGAATGATAATAAAAAATATTTCATAAAATAAAACAGATGAAATAATTAAAAAAAAAAAAGAAGAAAAGAAAAAGAAAAGCCTCAGTCCGGGACAGAGGAACGGGCTCAGGTGTTGGTGTCCTAGATGCCAGTTCAAATCTCACTTGCCTTGTGATTCGGAGGTTGCTTCTTAGCTCCTCCCACCCTCAGTTTCCTCCTATATGTCAGAATTTTTTTTGAAAGATTTATTTATGCATACAAGAATTGGGGTGCAGGCCGGAAGTGTGTGTGTGGCGGGGGGTGGGGAGTGAGAGGATTCACCAGAGACAGAGTGGGGTGCAGAGCAGGCAGGTCAACTGAAATACACTGCTGAGGGGAGCAGCAGGTGAGGTCTGCTGCGCCCTGTGGGAATCTCCCTGGCCAGGGATCGAACTTGTGTTGCAGTGGCTGCTGACAGCTTCGTAGTGCTGAGACTTAATCCGTTGTGTCAGGATTTTTGATGGGATCTACTGAGGCAGTGTGTGATGCCTGGGTGATGACAGCAATAGCCAACATCTTTGAGCAACTGTAGAATTCTGTTCTCAGGGCTCCCTGAGATCCACTTTGACCTTGATGTCCCCCTGTTTAATGGTGTACCGGTACTTTCCTCACAAACAAGGTTTGGGGGAGGCTCTGGTGCCCTCAGGCTGCCCCTGCTCTCTGCAGCCCCTCGCCCTGCCCTGTTTCTGAGCTTTCAGCCCAGGGCTGGTGCCAGAGCAGGCGCGGGTCTTTGGGCTGCCAGGATTGCTGTGAACATAGCCACAGGCAGAAGCCTCGTTGCCTGCCTCTTCCAGCCAGATCTGCCTGCAGCCGCACTTCTCTCACCCTGGGGAAGATGTGAATGTGTCCACAGACATTCCTATTCCTCAGCCTCTTGCTTCCTGCTGCTCCCTGCGCTCCCTGTCCCGTGAGCTGGCCGGCCATGCTGAGGTGTTGGCCAGCGCCTGGCGAGCTGGCCTGCAGTGCTGTGCTGAGCTGTGGGTGCCCCAGACTGCTGACGGGTGTGTGCATGGGCTGGGAGGGCAGAGGTGGCACCTTCCATGGCCCACAGGTTGCCTGTGACTCCTTAATAAGGAGATTTTGGGGTTCTGTGCTGTTTTTTCATATACTGATCTCTGTGTTTTGGAGAAGAAACTATTTTCCTGGACCTGAAAGAGAATTGACTTAGTTAGGCCCCTTAGTTCATGGCCCACTGTCGTCATCATTACATGCCAAGCCATTGCATCCATCACATTTCACTCCAGGTCACCCCACTGTGGACCTAGGTCGTCTCCAGGTCCTCCCCTGCTGACCACACAATTTCAGACGAGCATTCTTTCCCATATCCCCGTGTTCGCTGAGTGCGAATTTCTTTGGGAGAGGTTTTCTGGGGCAGGGATTTCTGGGTTCTGGGTAGCTGCACAGTGCAGTGCTGGATTATTCTCTGGAAGAGCTGCATGGTTCACCGGCTCAGGAGCTGCCACACACCGCTTCCCTTACCCCCACACGCATTTGGTGCACTCACCTTCTTGATGGTTTACCAGTCTGTT
This sequence comes from Scalopus aquaticus, assembly GCA_004024925.1. NCBI lineage: Eukaryota > Metazoa > Chordata > Mammalia > Eulipotyphla > Talpidae > Scalopus > Scalopus aquaticus. The sequence goes on along the minus strand of PVIJ01000223.1, from coordinate 271,634 downwards.
AGGTGTAAAGCCTCCCCGCTCCTTCCTCTGTCAGCACTCCTGGAACCAGAAGCTTCCTCTTAGGAGGCTGTCCTGGTTGGGTGCCGTGGAGCCCCTGCAGGGTGCCCACAGAGATAGCAGAGTACTGTGTTAATGCTCTAATACCAACCCCTGGTACAAGCCACTGGTGTGATGCTTCCACAGTTGCTTGTGACCCCACCTGCTGTGTGTGTGTGTGTGAAGGGGGGAGTTGTCTCTAGCATCCTGAGGGCTCTGAGTTCCCTGGAGCTTTGAGCTTTCCCCTGGGAAGTCCTGTTTCTGTCTACACTTGGTGTGAGTCGTATGGCTGATGGGTGGCGGTCCCTTGGTGGTGGTGGGGAGGTCTGGACCAGACTGGCACTGAGTTCCTGTTGAACTGTGTCCTTGTTAGGTCCGGGAGTCCAGGGCTGGGGGCACAGTGCCTGCTGGAGCATGCTGGCTCAGACTTGGGAACACACTGGGCACCAAGGCAACTTCCGTCACCCCTGGGTGGTGCCAGGTGACCACTCCGTGTGCACGGGCCACCCTGTAGTCCCTGAATGCTTCCCTGTTGTCTTCCTCAGCGAGCACTTCTTCCTTGTGCTGTGGACACTATTAACTGCTTATTCTATTAGGCTTCTTGCCTATATGAGCTCACTGAAACCCCTTAAGATCCAGTGAGAAAGATATCATCCCCATCGAACAAATGAGGAAACCCAGCCCCAGAAAGGTCAGGAACTTGCTCAGGGCCCAGAGTTAGCAAGTGGCGGCCCCAGATGAACCAGGTGTGCTGCTCCCAGACCCAGCCTCTTAGCTGCTCAGTGCCTGGTCCTTGGTGTGTTCTCCAGACCAGCAGCATCACTTGGCCGCCATGGAGATCAGAATTCTGGCCTGTGCCCAAGGAGATGCCTCAACAGGCCTGGGGTTGGACTGCGGGGTAAGCCAGAATGGAAGCTGTAGTCCCAAAGGTGTTTTAGGGGCACAAAGAAGAGATGGAAACTCTTCTTTGTCCAAGTTGTATCTTTTCATTCTTGCAAATTTGTCGTATGTGGTCTGGCTTCTGGAGGGGACTTCCTACAGCGGGGGCTTGGAGTCTAGACAGCCTCCTTGTTCCTGGTCAGCAAAACACACAGCAGAAAATGGCCCTGGAGAGAACGGAAATTAATTGGAGCTTGGCTTTTTGAGCCCCGACTTTAAGCATTGTGTTATTGAATTCTTACCACACCCCCAGGAGGGATCGGTTTGAGCCTTCCTGTCCCACAGACAAGGCCGTCGGGGCTTCAGACCATACAGTTGAAGGTCAACACCGCATCCACAAGGCGGAGTCTAGCCAGGCTCGAGCCGGTCAGGTCACAGATGCCCATGTTTCCTGAATACAGCCTGGGCCAGATCCCTGTCCACTGGGGGACAGCGCTCAGCACCTGTGCCAGAAAAACCAAATGACCTCACTTTTGGGTGCCTTTCCTTCTTTGGGGAAGGAATGTATGGGCCACTCCTGTGAGTGGTGACCAATGGAAGCTGGTGTGCAGTCAGATCTGTGGGTGACAGAATTGGACTCCAGGCTGCGGGGGCCTGTGATTGGCAGGACCAAATTTGGGGTCAGCAGTTAGAGGCTGTTCTCACACTGGCTTGTGAGGGGCTGCTACCCTTTTGGGGGTGGCGTGAAGTGTGCTGGGAAGATGCCAACTGACCTTTGCTAGTTAAGCAAATGCCCTGGGACATGATCTGCTATGTAGGTAACCACTGCCTGGAGAGGCACTGACAAGGCCAGTCGCGTCGGAAGCCCACAGTTCTAGTCTGGCTCAAGGGCTCCATTGGCCAAAGATGAGGTCAGAACCTCCCACCCTGAAGTCCTCAACTCAACTTGCTTACTAGCCCCTGTTCACTACCTGAGTAGCTCAAGTACCTCTGGCCCTACAGAGGGCAGGGGTCCAGGGCCTGCCCTGAGACTGGTTTTAGCTAGTGGGCCAAATGGGAAGAAACAAAATGAAACAGTACCTTGATAATATGGTGTAATGGGGTCCTGGAACACTTTAGTGTGTGTGTTTTTAAATAACAGCTTTACTGAGATACAACTCACATACCAACAATTCACTGATTTAAAGTGTACAATTTACTGGTTTTTAGTTTATTCATAGCTATGTGCAACCCTCATTGCAGTCAATTTTAGAATGTTTTCATCACCTCAGAAAGAAACCCAGTACCCCTTAGCCATCACCCCTTTTTTCCCCCTCTACCAGCCTTAAGTGCCCACACTGCTCTACTTTCTGTCTCTGAAGATGGATTTTTGCTTTTTTGAGAGCCAGTGAAACTTAATCTGTGTCTGGCACTGGATCAGCCTTTGAGTTTGCTCCATAGTCGTCCTCCCAGCAACTGTGCGGCACGGACCCTGGCTCCTGTCTTTGTGTTATGGTGTAGAGGCCCAGGCCCCGAGAGCCGCATCGCGAAGGCCGTGTTGGCTCTTTGGTCCTGGAGAGGGGAGCCTGTGAAGGTCGCAGATTAGGGGGCATCTGACTTGTTGGACAGTAGCTATGAGACCAGCCCTAAATTTTTGAAGGTCTCTGACTTTTAAAACCGCTCTGAATTCTCCCGGGAGCCCACAGTTTCCACAGACCCGTACCAGTGGAAGGTGCTAAGCATCCTGGGCCAAGGTGTACTGTCTGAGGGGCTTGGCTTGAAGGGGGGCCCGGGGAGCCCTCTCCAACTCAAGCATGCTCATTAGGTCATGTGGCATTCCAGATGAGCCATTCGGTCCCCTGGAACCTTGGCCTCCTCTGGGCTACTGGTGCTGTGTCTCCCCAGAAATGGGTGGCAGGTGGGCATAAGCCAGGGCACAAAGACATCTATGCCACCACTCCCATCCTGACTGGGAGGCTGGTCTCAGCATTTCCTCATTGTAGGAAAACAATAGCAGGACCGATTTCCACCATGAAGCGCTCTGTGAATTATTAACCCTCATTAAATAGAAAGAATGGGAAGTGAGGGCATTATGACTGGGTTTCATCGGGCTCCTGCCCTGGTCTGGGCATCCAGTTGGAGGTTTTGTTCCCATTGCCCTCGTCTTGACAAGAACCCTGCAAAGTGGCGACATATCCCGACTCTCAGATGTAGCCACGGAGGCCCACCCTGGCTCATTAAGGTCGCATGGTGAGTGACAAAGGCTGGCCAGATTGACACTTGTAAGAAGCATCGGCCCCAGACTGACTTGCAGGACATATGCTCTAATTTGGTCTCTTCTCATTCTGTGCATTTGTAGGTCTTGTTACCCCTGTTTTACAGAGGGGCATCCTGAGGCTGAGATTGAGACTCCTGCCCAAAGAGACACAGCTAGTGAGAGGTACAGGCTGGAACTGAAGACCCAGCTCTGTCCCGTTCCAGTATCCAGCTCCCTTGGCCCCCTGGCCCCCTGCATGCTGAGTTTCGGGACCCCAGCATTCATGTGACTTGAGGGACGGGTTGTTTAACAGGTGCCCTTTCTGAGCAGAGAAAACAGTCTGGTGGTTCCACTTTTTCAGCAACCACTCCCAGGTGGATGGAAAGTAAATAGATCTGGGTGGAGATGTTCTCGAGGACTCTGCTTTTCATCTGCAAGTGAACCAGCTGACAGCTTGCTTTGAAAGGCTGGCAGTCAGCCCTCGATAAGTTAACCAGATACCCTTATTTACGTTACCAGAACACTGGGCATCTGAGATCACTTCTGGGCAGCACTTTGCTTAGTTAAACCACCCAGGGCCCACGCCCTGGCCCCAGACTGGCTATGGGGGATGGGGGGAGTCAGAGGGACTCCGCGGTTGCCTGAGGGACAGAGAATGCTCCCTGCTGCTCTGCAGCCACCTCCCTGCACCGCAGGTGTCTCACCTACCATGTGCACACCTGTGGCCGGACCTGGCAAGGCCCCTGGCCTGACACTCCTATGCCATGGCCCACAGTAGCAGTTGCTGGCAGCTATGGCTGGGTGCCTGCCTGGAGGGGTGGGGGGCTCAGGGTGCAAGTGAGCTGAATTTTGACTTGATAAGTCCAGACCAGAGTCCTGGTTGGTCTCCTCGAAGGAGGAGAGGCCAGCTTTGGTGGCTTAGAAGCTTGTTTGGGGTTTTTCTGGGACCAGTTGGCTGTAGGGGAGCAGTCTTCACTCTTCACCTCCCTTCGCAATTGACAGTTTGCTGTCTAATTATTGGGGTGTATGTGTGTGTGTGTGTGATTGCTTTTTGTCCTCATAATTCTGGTTCCTCATTATGACTTTTCAAAAAACAATAGTACACTGATAAAGCTACAGAGTTTTCTAGAACCCTTTCTCTACATCTTCTTTGATCATCTTCTCTAGCATCTTCTTTGATTCTCTTACTAATTCTTTTAAATAGATGGGATGATTTTTTTTCTTTTTCATGTTTTGTTTTATTTTGGAAGCATTTGTTTTTCCTTGAATAGTATGAGCACTGATTCCCTGCACCGCCCACCCCCCAAAAGAAAAAAAAAAAAAGAATCCCAGAAAAATGGAAGTTCCCTCTATCCCACCCCAGAGGACTGACTTAATAAATGCCCACACTTTCAAACATACTTTTCTTATATTTGTGTAGTCTTTTTTTTTTTTTAATAGATAATGACTGCACTTGGCACAGAAATCCTAAAGAAACAAAAGGGTATTCTGTGCAAAGCAAATGTCCTGCCTCTCTTGTGTGCCTTCCAGCCATATGCTGGCACAAAGCTGTCAGTGGACCCTCCATTAAACTAATAACAGGTGTCTGGTTATGAGGGTTGGGAGCTGGCAGTCCAGAGATGGAAACTCTGATCCAGACCATGGAGACGAAGGCCTCTGTGGAATCCACTGGCCCCCTTTGATGGAGCAGAGCCCACCTATCGGAAGCAACCCTACACAGGGCCAGACGTTTGTCCCTGGGTGCTCTCTTTGGCTGTGTCTTAACTAGGTGCATTTGGATGGGGAAGTTGCTGGGCTTCGCCTACGTGGCTTGAGGGGTGTGTTTGGGGTTATATAGCTGGAAGGGTTCAGGTGACTTACCCGAGGGTCATCCAGGGCAGAGCCCAGGTTTCCTGACCCCTGTCCTCTAAACAATAACTCCCCTGGAGTGAGCCCTGGCTAGAGTGCCCCCTTCCAGGGCCACCGGAAGGATGAGCACGTGAGGCCTGGACCTGGTGGCCCTCTCGTTTGGCTGCAGGTGGGTTATCTTGTTTACTCTGCGGCATGACCAATAGCAGAAGCACCTTTGCCAGTGGAGACTGCTCTGAGGTCAGCCAAGAGTGACTGGCCTGGATTTGGGGCCAGTAAACATCAAGGAGGAGAATGCCAGTAGGGAGAAAGCATTTTTCCTGCAAGGGAAGCAGGAAAAAACAGCAACCACTCAATTACTGGCGCACAGGCCCTGTTTGCATTCAGATGTTTTGTTTCAGTTACGGTTTTTTTAATGTCTGCATGGTCACTCATGGCTTTAAACCTGTAGCACAAGTAACATTGTATGCTGCTCTTCTGTTAGTGACATCTTTTTCCATAGTAATGTATTGTTTCAGAACCTATCATTTTGGCCATGTAATGTTCCATTAAGTGGACCAACCACATTTATTTACTAATACTTTATTAATGTAATTTGTGGCCATTTCTAATTTTTTCCTCTTGAGGGTGTTTTCATGTTCATGGCTTTTGCTTTATTTTGAGCTGTGTACCGAGGAGTACTGTCCTGCCATTGGGCTAAGGGCTTATGCCTGTTTGAGTTACTGTCAGCCAGTTGTTTTCCACCCAGCTTGTCCCAAATAGGCTCCTGCTGAGATGTGTTGCATGCTAACAATGGGAATTAGTAGAACTGACTTTTGTGATGTTTTAATCCACAAAGCATAGTGGTGTGCACGCACAGGTGTGTGTGGCATGTCTAATCAAAGTCCCTTGTGACAAGTATCATCCTTGAACAAACCCAAATGAGGGAGCCCCGCTTCCCTCTAGGAAGTCCCCCCAGCTTTTGCTGCCAGATTCCCTGATGGCTGCTGTTAGGAGAGCTGACTGCTGGCCACAGCTGTCTGCCCAGTGCTGTGCCCACTTGTGTACTTACTGGGTGTGTAACTCTTTGTCTCGCCATGGAACCAGGGACCCTCTGGGTCTTAATGCTTGTTTAACCTGCTGGCATGTTTTTGGGGCTTGTGGGATGTCTTATTCTAGATCATGCCAGCCTTTAGAAACTAGGGGATTCCCAGCAAGTCCAGACTTCTGTCTCCTCTTCTTTGGACATCTGTCCACGTAGAGCTGGGAAAGGCTCCTCCGGGCCCGCTAGCCCTGCCCTGAGACTGAATCTGGCTTCCAGTTGTCGCTTACCAGCTTGTACAACTGCAGCTATTTCTCTGTCCCTGTTGCTCTCTCCTGGGTGGAAAAACAAAAGGATAACCTGAGAGAACCTGTTTCAAGAAAAAAGCAGAAGCCTCCAGGGAGGGAAGTGCTAACTTGACCTGTTTGTCTTACACTTGCCCTTTTTGCTCATTTTTAAAATCTCTTTCTGCCTTAATTTTCTCATCTGTGAAGTAGGGAGAACAATAATACCTGCCTCATAGTGTTATGGTGAAGATGAGATCAGCTAAGAAGGTGAAGTGCTCAAGAGTGGCTCTAGCACATAGTAGGTGCTCACTGAGGAATGGCTGCTGTTCAATTATGATGACATGTGTGTTCAGGTTCTCAACTGGGGGTGATTTTTGGCTGTCCCAGCTTGAGGTGGGGATTAAGTGGCATCTGGCGTGTAGGCTGTAGAGAGGCTGCATTAACATCCTGCAATGCATAGGACAGTGCCCCTACCCCTAACAAGGAAGTAACCCACTCAAGATAGCAATAGCACTTTAGTCCAGAAACCCTGCTCAGACATTTAAGCTTGTGACTCTTGTTTTAACTGAGCTCTTTAAACAAATCTCCAAACCCAAATTTCCAAGAGCTGCCTTGGTCTCTCAGACACAGATTTAGAAGGGACCTTATTTATTTATTTATTTTTAAAGATTTATTTATTTATACATACAAGCGGGGTGAAGGCCAGAGGTGGGGGGTGGTGAGAGGATTCACCAGAGACAAAGTGGGGAGCAGAACAGGCAGATCTACTGGAGTACACTGCTGAGGGGAGCAGTGGGAGAGACAGGAGAGGTCTGCTGCGCCATGAGGGAATCTTCCTGGCCGGGTATTGAACTCGTGCTGCAGTGGCTGTGGATAGCCTCATAGGCTAAGACTTTACCCATTGTGCCACCAGAGAGGCCCTAGAAGGGACCTTATTTAGCTTGGCCCAGAGAATGCTTGAATCCTTTCTCTGCATCCTTACCAAGCACATGCCTTTGGCAGGCAACGCGGTGAACATCCAGCTCTTGGGCTGTTGGGTTTTCCCTGCAACTCCTTGTCCATCATCCTCAACCGCAGCTACAATAACGTATGTAAGGGCGACTGTGCTCAGCGCTTGCCATGTGTTGCTGCCCGGACCCTCTCCACCTGTGGGGCTGGTTCAGTTATGTCCATTTTACAGGTGTGGAGGTTGAGGTTTGGAGAAGAAAAAACACTTGCCTGTGGGCACTCAGGGGCAGCGTTGGGATCAGGATCCAGGCCAGGTTTACCCTAGAACCTATGATCCTCAGTGTTGCCACCTGCCTTGTTCTCCCCAATACTGTGCCCCAAAATTGATTTACTTGTCCTTTCAAATATTTGAGGTGGGCCTGAGTTTTCTCCCCTCCTGGTTAAAGAGCCCCAGTTTCCAGAGTTCCCCTCAGAGACACCGTTCTTACCAGCTCACCTCGAGTGCTTGTCCACATCTGGGCAGCCCCCTGCCCGCCTGTCCCTGCCGTCTACTGGCTCTACCGCACTGCCCCGAGAGGCTCCCCCTCCACACCAGCTCTACCGGACCCTGTGCCCAGAGTCACCCACATTCTGTCTGGTTGGTGGCTTCACTTCACAGTGACCCACGGCCAGTGTCACCCCGCAAGACTCGTTTAGCCTATCCGCTGGGACATTTGGAACCTCAGCTTTGGCTGGGCTGTTCTTTCCCAGCACCCACCCATACCTGCATCTGAAATCCTCACCACCCCGGGGGAGCAGAAGGTGGAACTGGGTGACAGAGCCAGCTGTGAACACACCCAGCTGTGTTGTGTGTCATCCCCTCTGTTCCATGTATTGAATAGCCTGAACTAATAATTATCATTTTAATGATTGCAGTAACAGCAGCAGCAGGTAAGTACGGAGCAGTCGGTGTCCAGGCCCTCCTTTCAGTGTTAGAGATTGTCACGGTGACTCCTCTACCAACCCCGCACTGCTGTTGTTATTGTTGCCCCCATTTTATGGTGAGCACCCCCGAGGCAGAGCCTGCTGAGTCCCGTGCACAAGGTTACCTCTTGGCTAGAGGTTATGGACCCCGGGTTCACATTCCCGTCTTTAGAGTGACTGAGCCCTTCTCGTCCTCAGTGCCTGCTTCATGGGGTGATCCCCAGCCAGTCCTGACCTGCAGGGTCTTGCGTTTTACCTCTTGCTCCTCCCATTGGCGGGTCAAGTCTGTGAGTAAAGGTCAGCCCCAGACTTGTGCCTATGGGGTAACCTCCTGCTCCCCGGATCCCAGCTGAGTGTGATTAGACGTTCTCTTAGAATGTCAGCTTTTGACAGTAATGGTGATGGTAGTGACTCTGTCTGGTATACTTATTATATTTCAAACGACATTGTTAATATAAGGTGACATTAATACATTAATATCTTTTTTTCTATTTTTTTGTTGTGGAAAAATACACACTATATGTATTTTTTTAATTGAAGGCGTGTTAACAGCTCTGGGTTTTGGAGGAATAGGTTCACATCCCCTCAGATGTATGTCCCACCCCACCCCCACCACCAAGCACCCGTGTTCCCACCATAGACCACTGGACCCCCACTGCACCCTTTGTTCCCTAACTGCCTTTCCTCCCGTTCAGATAGCCGCGATTCTGCGTCACATTCCGAGGGTTGGTTTTGGTTTGGTTTTGTCTCTTCCTTTGCTTTGTTTCTTTATATTCAACATAAGAGTGAAATCATCTGGTGTTTGCCTTGCTCCTTTTGACTCATTTTGTTTAGTATAATCCTCTCCAGTTCCTTCCACGTTGTTGCAAATGGCAAGATTTCGTCTTTTTAAAATTTTCCTGCAGCTCAGTAGTAGTCTGTTGTGTGTGTATACCACATCTCCCTTATATGCTCACCCTGGGGCTGTTTCTCTAACCTGGCTATTGTAAATAGGGCTGCAGTGAGCGCAGGCATGCACAGACCCCATTCAATTAGTGTCTTTGTTTTCTGGATGGATAATGATGGGTGGAATTGCTGGATCATATGGTAGATCTTATCCCCATTTTGCAGATGTGGAAACTGAGGCTCAAAGAAACCTTTGTGGCTAAGTTACATTTCTAGTGCATCTGAGCTCTGGAGAACAGGGAGCACATGTTCTCAGAGCCATTCATCTTCTCGACACATTTAAAGGAACTATATGAACATGAAACTTGTTAAATATTTGAAGAAAATATGAGAGGATTCTCTGAGAAATCGCTAGAAAGGGTAGAGAAAAGTACTTCTCTTTCTTCATTATCTCCATGGACCTAGTCTCAGATCCAAGTTCTGTCTGTTCTGCCCTCTGCACCCACTCCCAACTCTTAGCCAGCTGTTTGCAGCCCTGGGCACTAGTGAACAGCTGAACAGTTACACTCTTAACAGTTACACATCTTAAAATCACCTTTAAGCCAGATTCGACATGGTAAGTACTTCAAGGTCAGTGAGAAGTTGACCAGGGGACCAGGTTCTCTGCCAGCCCCTCCCTGGGTCCTGGGCCATCTGAGGCTGTGCAGCCAGCCTGGGGGTGGGTGAAGTGTGGAGACAGGCAGCTAGCCCCTGCCGCTCTGCAGGCACCTCTGCCATGTTGTCCTAAGACAACATGAACAGAGCGGTTCACCCAAGACCGCTCTGCATTCCTGAGCCTATTTGTGGAAAAAGCAGATTCACAGAAGGCCTTTTGGCTCTTCCTATCTCCTTAGTCAGTCTGTCAGCTAGAGCACAGACCCAGGGATGGGGCTTTGGAGCAAGAGGAAGGTTGCAGAGAAGGGCACTAAGGCTGGTACTGAGGAATCAAAAGCAGCCCTTGCCCTGTAGTTGAATGAAACTGAGCCACAAGTAGGCTGGGTAGCAATGCCAGCCCTCTGGGGACTCGGCCAGAGCCCCTGGGCCACGGGTCTCTGGCCATGGGCACTACTTGTGGCTATTGACTTTCCTCCTTGTTGGGCCCTTAGGGCACTGCCAAGGGGCCGCTGCCTGCCTCTGTCTTATGTGAGAGCTTGAGCTTGAAGACCAAGACCCCACACTGTTGGGGAGACATGGCTGTGTGGCATGGCTTGAATCCTGAGCTGATGACTCTGCCCCCACTCTTGCCCGGTCAGCCACGGGACTGTTAGAAGAGTCTCAGCTTTCTGTATCCCCACAGTGATTTTAGTCCCTCCCATGACATGTCAGCACCGGTTCCAAAAAAAAGTTCTTAGACACCCAGGATGTCACCTTGGAGACACAGCAAGTTACTTTCAGGGGTGGGATGTAGGGCAGAGCTTGGTGACTGGGGCCAGGGAGGAGGGCGTGAAGTGGGAGCACAGAGGAGTGAGTCCCTGAAGCCCGTCCGTGGGGAGGTTTCCGAGGAACTGGTTCTTCCCTTTTTCCTTGCCCTTAATCGAGCACTTTCTAAATAGCAGGTACTTTATAAATATTTGTCAGTTAATCCCCCTGACTTTTATAAGGTGCTTTCATCCTCTTTACTGCTAAGGGAACCAAGGTTTAGGGAGGTTAATCTGAAGGTTATGCAGCTGGTAAATAGCACCTCTGAGAATTGAACCCAGGTCTGGTGCAACTCCAAGTGCTTGTTCTTAAGCACTGCGTCACCTCTGCCATTTCCTGCTTAGGCCTGAGCTTTGTTGGGGCCCTTTGCTATGGGGGAGGTGCTCAGAGGCTCCTTTGAGGCAGGCACCTATCAATGCATGGGATAGAGGTTTGGGGGTTTCAGCAAAGCTCAGTCCTCACGACCTCAGGAGCAGGATTTTGTACAGAGACCTGAGCAAACACAGGTGTGTTTGTTCCTCAGACCTCTGAGCCGGATCCCCAGGAAATGGAGCTGGCTGCTTTCAGCAGCACTTTTCCTCTTACACAAAAGCGTTATCTTTTACTCAAGCAGCGTCTTCTTCCTTCCTTTCGGCCTCACCCACACTCCTTGACTGGTTGGTAGGAAGTGAGGTTTCACAGCCCCCGCTGAGGGGGTGCTGCTGGTGATCCCACCAGGAACATGTGCACCTTGGACCGGAGACTGTCCCTGGAGGTTGCTGGGGCAACCCAGTTCCCTAGAGTCAGTAGTAATCCACAGGCAGAGCGGGGTATAGGCCTGGAGGGTGATGAGATATAGGCACTGAGGAAATACAAGGTGATGGTAAATGACAAGACCCCACTCCCCCAGTGTGGACTTACGGTGTGATGACACCCAGCGGAAGTGCGTGTGTGGACAGATGACAGCTGGGAGAGAATATGGAACACAAAATGACATTTTAAAGAGCCAAAAATTCTTTAATATTCTTCACAACAAAAAACCTTATAACAGTGAAAACAAAAGCTAAGTACCTACTCATATTCTGCTAGGCCTGCAGTGCCACACTGGAAGAGGGCACCCAGTAGGTGCTCTCTGGCGCCCTGCAGCCCTCCTTGACTCGGAGCTATCTCCTGCTTCTGGAGGTTTCTGAGAGCACCTTGGTCCCCTGCCCTGATACCCTCGACATGGCCCACAGGTGCACCCGGCGCTTCCAGGACCCTCCCAGCCTCATAGTCATTCCTTACTCATTCCTTTACCCAGTTGTCTTATTTTTATAGCCACTAGAGTATCAGGGATTTTGATGTTCACTGCTGTGTGCCTCATACTGCCCTAGGACTCTAGGGTGAGCCATGAGTTGGTACCTTCAGGAGCTCCTGGTCTTGGGGTGTAGAGCTGATAAACAGCCAGCCAAGGACCATGCAGTGGGCTATGGGCAGTGATGGAGTGGAGGCAGGACATGGTAGGCTCTGTGCCCCCAGCACAGACCTGGTGGGTGAGTGTCAGGTGGGCTTCCTGGAGGAGGCGATATCTTACCCCAACTAGAACATTTAAAACCCATCCTCAGAGAGACTTTTGAACACCATACTTTTGGGATGCTCTATTACATTGATCCTCTATCCTTGAAATATCAACTTTAAACACATGAAATTGTGTATTTATACTGACAGTCAGCAACTCAAGTGAAGCAACAAAAACAGTTTCCTGTTGCTTTTTAATGTGGCTAGACATGGCTCCTCATGGGGCAAGTCTCTTGGGGGTGGTGGGGGGGGATGAGCAGCTTCCTCTCCAGGTCCAGTGAAAAGTTTAGCTCAGAGGCTGCTGAGGAGACGGATGCAGTTCAGTTCTTATTCAGACCTCATCAAAATGGGAAGAAGTAACAATGGTTCTGATCTGCTCCCAGATGATGATGACGTGCTTGTCAGCAGCTCTCAGCCCTTTTCTCTCTTTTCACTATGATGCTAAATTTAGAAAAGCTGCATAGGTAAGGTCTTAAGTTGCTTTTCATGGCTCCTCATACTTTCTAATCTGGTTTCCAAGACCCTCTGGGCCCATCTCTGTCCTACCTTCCCAGACTTCTACCTTGCTCTCCCTTCTTTTCTTGTGCTCTTCATTTTGATCAGGCACAGTGATGTCCTCAACAGGTCCTATCCCTGCCTGCTTCTGAGCATTTATTTATCAGCACAATGCCTGCCACACAGGGGTGACCAGTACATATTTACTACTCAATGTAATGATTAAACCTGCTGGGAATGCCCTTCCTGTACTACTGCTTTCCTCTTTTTTGTGGTCTTTATTCTTCAAACCCTGAGGCTACCCCAGAAGAAACCTCCCCAGCTTTTGGTTTGCATTTTACATCTGTGCACGCATTGCATTTTTCACTATATTTATTTCTTATCTCTCTTGCTGGGTCATCAGTTCTGAGGGGGATCTGCGTTACCTTTCCCCACCTGAGCAGACATTTCTTTTCTCCTGTAATCACTGGTGTGGTGTTTACCCGCTCCCCCCCCCCAACCCCCAGCCCTTCACAGTGGAGTTCCTCAGGGCAGGAGGAAGTGGTGATGTGGGGGTCATGAGTCTGGTGACCTTTCCAAAGAGCAAGAGTATTTCTAGTGTGACTGCCATCATTGTCATGGAGAACACACTTCTTTCTCACTGTGGCAGCTTTGGGGGCAGGTGGGATGAGAGCCCACTGGTCCCGCTACGTGGAGACTGAACATGGAGCCCCATGAGTTATGAGGGCCTTTTGGTGCAGAGTCTTCAGTTGCCAAGGTTAGGGTTGGATGTGAAGTAAGAGTGCTCCTCTCTGTGTCCCCTGAAATGTGACTGTTGTGGGAGGCCCTTGCCATGGCTAGAGGGGCATGTGAAACTGAAGCCATGTTTTTGTTTCTCCCGCTGGTCTTTGTTTGAGCCAGCAGGGGGTGCTGTTGGCCAGGGAAAGCTTGGTTAGTGACCTGCCTGATCATCTGCTTAATATAGAAACTTCAATGTTGCTGCTCTTTCTCCACAGACATGAACATTTCAACACTGATGGTCTTTTATTTAGTCTCCTTACATTCATTTTCTAGAATTTTTCCTCAAACTTTTTCAGCTTGAGGTGTTTCCACCCACCGTCCCAAACACTCCTTATCGTGACACTGTGCCTCTGAACTATATCCCCAACAAATTTGATTAATCCTTTCCTTTAGCCAGCTGCCAACTGTACAAGGATTTAATAGTAAACTAATTTACCCTAAGGTGTTAATGAGGTTTAGTATATTACTTCTGGGGGTCTCTGCCTTAAAACTGTGAAGATTGAAACCAAGCCTTAGAACCTAAGAGGTAAATTGCTGGCATTTCTAAATGTGGGTGGGATGATGTTTTTGAGAGAAGGTGGGGAGGGTAGTGGTTAAAGGAGGGTGCTGGTTTGTCCGTGCTGCAGGTGCCCATCCGTGTCTTGTACAGAGCTGCCAGAAAGAAGGCACAAGGCGGGCGGGTTGTAGAGGCCCATTAAGGCCCCTGGGAGACCATAGGCCCCGATCCTGAGCCTCAGCAACCGGGTTGCTTGAGGGGAGCCTGACTGCTTGCTCTTCTTTCCTTTGCCCAGACTTTCACGGCATGGTGCAACTCCCACCTCCGTAAGGCGGGAACACAGATCGAGAACATCGAGGAGGACTTCCGGGATGGTCTGAAGCTCATGTTGCTGCTGGAGGTCATCTCAGGTGAGTGGACCGACCACTGATGTTGGAAGTGCCAGGGCAAAAGTGTGCCAGATGGGCGAGGCCACCTGGCTCAAGATAAGGTGCTACTGCAGGGTTTTGCCGCTTTGGGAACACTGCCCTTACCCCTCTGCTCTGCTCAGGTCACGGTTAACTGGCTCTCTTGAAAGAAATTTGGGGGTGGTGCGTGAATTCAGACTAGGAGACTGGGTCTTGGTCTTGGCACTGCCTCTGACCACCTATGTGACCTTGGGAAAGTCACTGCCTCCCTGCCTCAGCGTCCTCACTCACAAACAGGGGGAGTTTGAAGGTTGGTCTCCAGGGTCAAGAATGCAGTCTGGCTGGTCACCTCCACACTTTGGCTACCTGTCTGCCTGTGTCCACGTGGTCCAGCCCATGATCCCCAAATTATCTGGCTTGGAATTTGAATGTCCATGTATCTGGAGGGACAACGCCCCGTGGCTGCACATCTCTGCTTTCTCATGAATACCTTTCTTCCACCATCCTTTAAAGGGTGCAGTCCCCAAGGTCCCAGCCTTGGCTTATAGATCAGGTAGCCCAGCTCTGTCTCTACCTTCCGCCTTGATACCAGTGAGTCCCAGACCTAAAGTCAGAACAGCCTTTCCCCTCAAGACCCTCCTAATACTGACCCTCACTAGGCACCTCCATCCTGATGTCTCCCCGGTCCACTCGGCATGCCCCAAACTGTGCTTACATCCTGCCCCTTGCAAACCTTTCTCCTCCTGTGATCCTTGACTTATTTTCCTAAATCCAACTTAGGAATCACAGTCAGCCCTCTTTTGCTCTTCTTTCCAACTTGCCACTCTAGTTCTGGCCATTCTGCTGCTTTCTTTCAGTATCCGTCTTTTGTCTCTGCTACCGGCATGTCAGAGAGAGAGCCTGTGTCCACTCTCACCAGGGCCTCCGACCCCCTCGCAGCGACTCCCTCCCCTGCAGTCCATCACACACTGCAGCAGGAGGGTCTGTTCACCAGCCCAAATATGGTCGCAGCTCCCTGCTGGAACCCTCCAGTGCCTTCTCAGGCTTTCCGCCTGCAGCCCACATTCCTGAGCATGGTTTGTAGGCTCCTTTGTGAGCTGGCACCTGCTCCGTTTGCAACTACTATTCCCAAAAAGGTATCATTCCCAGACCCTCTGCCCCCCCGGGAGACAGGCAGTCCTCCCCTCTGCTCTCTGTGCTTTTGTACAAACTCCCAAGTGCCTTTTTAAAAATAAAACCAATGCTTTTTTATATTTCCCTTGTGTGTAATTGGTCAAAGATATATAACATAAAATTTACCATTTTGACCATTTTAGGTGTACAGCTCAGTGCCATTAAGTTCACTCGCGTTGTCTTACAGCCACTACCCCCATCCATCTCTGGGACGTTTTCATCATCCCAAACTGAAGCACCTTATTCTTGAAAACTGACTCCCATTCCATCCTCCCACTAGCCCCTGGCAATTCTGGCATTTTATTTTCTGTCTTTGTGAATTTGACTATTCTAGGAGCCAGATATGAGTGGCTTCCTACAGTACTTGTCCTTCTGTGGCTGGCTTATTTCACTTAGCATCGTGTCCTCAAGGTTCATGCAGGTTGTAGCATGTCAGAATTACCTCCCTTTTAAAGGCTGAGTAATAGTCATTGCATATACTGTACCTTATTTATTCATTCCTCCATTTATAAACACTTAAATTGTTTCCAGCTTTTGGTTATTTTGAATCATGCTGCTATTCACATACATGTATAGAGACAGCAGACCCCAGAGATTGTGGGTTAGGTTCCCAGCTACTGCAATAAAACAAGTCATGAACTTTTTCGTTTCATAAACATAACATAAAAGTCATGTTTACACTATACTGTAGGCTATTGAGTGTGCAGTAGCATCATGTCTAAGAAAATCAATAAACGTGCCTTAGTCAGATGTGACATAGAGACCCAGAGGGAGTGGATCCATTGGGAGATGGCACTGGCAGACGTGCTTACGTGGGTTTCAGAAAGTGTGACACCTTCAGGTGCGATAAGGGAAAGCCCAGTGAGATGAAGTGTGCTTGCGTCTGTGGGAGTCCCTGCTTTCAGTTCTTTTCGTATATACCCATTAGTGGGATTCCTGGGTTATATGGTGATTTAATGTTTAATTTTTTAGGGACCATCATCCATTTTTCCTCTAACTGCCTTTTAGATTGTCCTTCCCTACCTCCTCCCCAACATTAATTTAAGCCAATGTCATATTACTCCTTGTTGTTCTTTAAAACCTTCCTTGCATGGAGGGCTTTCCTGACACTCACTGCCCCTATTTGAGTGGTTTTGAGGGGTTGAGTGCCCCCACATCTGTAACACCCCATTAAGTACTTCCTCTTGATGTCATTTGTGACACGTTATAATAATTTTTGGCTTTTCTTCCTCACATTATGCTGAGCTCCAGAGGACAGGGATGGGACTCTGTGCCCCAAGTGCTTAGAGTTGTATTTGGCATGTAGTTAATGCTCAGAACAGTTAAAGGGACTGAACCCAGAGTCAGGCCTGTTGGCCTAACCCCTGTGCCTTCCCACACTGGCCAGCCTGTGTCCCAGGGGTCCTGTGCAGATCTGTGAGGCTGGGGGGCACCAAGTCCCCACGAGGTTGCCCTTTCCTCTGGAGCATTTGTGGAGGTGGTGGGCTGACAAGAGAAGGAAGGGAGGTGCCTGCAGAGGTCCTCAAAGTGTGTGGTCCCTGTACCACCTCTACAGGGTCAGCAGGAGGCGTGTCAATGTGTGGATTCCCAGGCCTCCAGACATCCTAAATCAGGAGCTTAGGAGGCAGGGGAGGGCTGTGCTCTGCAGGCAGGAGGTTCTCCAGGCGTTTTGTGCTGACTGACGTCTGAGCCGTGAGCCGTGGGGAAGTCCTGCTCCAGCCAGCCGTGCAGCTGTTGGTGGCTGGGAGCGCAGGCTCAGCAGCACCCGGGGGCTGGGGCATTGGCAGGAGCAGCTTCCAGGGGTGCTGCCTCCACCCATCCTATGGGCCCTGTGGCATGTCGCCTGCTCATCAGGATGGTGGGGGACCCTGTTGGCGAGGCTGGGCAGTGGCCACAGCCTCGGGAGAACCACTGTGGGACGTCCTGGTTTTAAAATAAAAGCCCAGCTGAACTTCTTGGGCGCTGCGGGGCCAAGTCACAGAAAGGCTGTTCTCCTCCGGAAGCTGGGGGGCAGGAGGGGGGACTGCTGAGGAGGGAGGCCTGGAGAAGGTGCTCTGTCGTCACAGCTGCCCAACCTCCCCCAGCACACCCCCCTCAGCCAGACTGCTTGGAGTTGCGGGCAGAGTGCCTGGCCTGGAAGTCCTGGTGCACAGATCCTGAATCTCAGATTCTAGGATGGTGGCTCTCAGCCTTTCGGGGTCCCTGGCCTCTTAGAGCCTCTGTGTTCCATTTCCCCAGGTAAAGACATGCAATTGCACTTATAATTTTTTTTTTTAAAGTTTTATTTTATTTATACATACAAGCTGGGGTACAGGCCAGAGGCGTGGGGGAGCGAAAGAGTCCACCAGAGACAGAGTGGGGAGCAGAACAGGCAGATCAGAAATACACTGCTGAGGGGAGCAGCGGGCGAGGCAGGAGAGGTCTGCCGCACCATGTGGGATTCTCCCTGGCTGGGCGTCGAACTCGCGTCACCACTGCCGACAGCTCCACAGCGCAGCGCTTAACCGCTGCGCCACCGGGGAGGCCCCTGCACTTATAATTTTTTTGAATAGTTTCAGAAGGTCCCTGAGTGTATGCCCCTTTTCTGGAATGAAAGTGTCCCAGACAGGGTGCTTGGAGAAACTGCTCCTTTCCCTGTTTCTCTGCAGCTTCTGGCCCAGGAGCCTGAAGAACAGA
Organism: Scalopus aquaticus; assembly: GCA_004024925.1. Taxonomy (NCBI): domain Eukaryota; kingdom Metazoa; phylum Chordata; class Mammalia; order Eulipotyphla; family Talpidae; genus Scalopus; species Scalopus aquaticus. The sequence continues at coordinate 253,510 of PVIJ01000223.1, read as the reverse complement.
AGCTTCCGCATCAGGGGAGCCACAGTTGAGTGAGGGTAGAGGGTTGACATGGGTGCTCACAGGAGGCAGGACAGAGCAGCAGTTCTCAAGAGGGAACCTGTTGAATGGAGAGGGAACTCCATTCAAGCAGCTGGGGAACTGTTTCTAAAGTGACTCCCACCTCGTCCCAGGCCAGAGCAATCCAGACTAGAAGGAGTTCAGGGCCTTAGCATGTGCTGTTCCCCCACCTCCATCACCATTCCCTGCAGTCTAGGCCTGGCTGTGCTCCCACTCAGAGGCCTTCCCTGCTCACTGCACAGCTCCTTCATCCATCCACCCACCCCCCCAGCATCCTTTTTTTAAGTGTCTATTTTGTGTATTGTTCCTTCCTGCTGTTGGAACTCCTGCACACGTAGTGATGTTTGGGTCCACAAGGCCTACACACGATAGAGGTCCTGTAATCAGCCTGGGTGTGTTGTGGGCTGTCCCACTTAGCTTCGTGTAAGTGCACTCTGTGCCACTCACACGGCGACAACATTGCCAGCTACCCATTTCTTGGAATGTGTCCTTGTCGGCACCTTGACGTACGGCTGCAGGTACATGTTGTGCTTCTCTGTCACAGTCTGCTTGTTTCTCCTCCTGGACCATCAGTACCCAAAGGCAGCAGACTGTTCTGTTTATACCCATATCCCCGACACCCAGCCAAGTCCCTGGCATCTATTGGGGACGATACAGAATTAGATCTGAGAAGTGGAAGAAACAGAGTCGGGTGGGTGGTTCAAGTGCCTGCAGGGACAGCAGTCGCCTACCCCCGCGCCACCCAAGTGTGGTCCTGGTGTACCTGAGGGAGTGTGCTGAGGGCAGCCCTAGCCCCTGTGTCACGGCATCTCACCTTCCTTTTCCCTTCTTCCCCTGTCGCTCTGTATTCAGGGGAGCGCCTTGCCAAACCGGAGAGAGGCAAAATGAGGGTACACAAGATCTCCAACGTCAATAAGGCCCTGGACTTCATTGCCAGCAAGGGGGTCAAACTGGTTTCCATCGGAGCCGAAGGTAAGGCCGCGGCTGCCCTGAGGAGTCTGGTTTTCTGCTCTCATGGTTCTCTTGACCTTTTGACCTTGAGTCCTGGGCCCACACATCCCCGAGGCATTTGGAAGTGGGGCTCCTGGCACCTACATCTGGTCCACCTGTGGGTTCTTCATGGAGTAACGGCTCTTCCCATCCAATCTCAGCCTCCCCCGACCTTACCCTCCTGCCAACAGTCCCCCCCAACACCCTCTCCCGAAAACCAAGGGTCTCTCTCTGGTCTGCACCTCAGCACCCTGTGGGACTCTGCTGCCCCTTTATTTGATCCCACATGGCCTGGCCGTGCTTTGCCCCCCAAAGCTGGGAATTCTGTGGGCATGAGGGAGGGTGCATACACTGCCTGGGGGAGGAGAAGCTGCCCTGGGGCTCCATGGAGCCCTTGAGGAGACCCGCCCCTTTTAGGGTCTTTCTCTGTAACATTTCCTTGCAGAGTAGTTTCCTGGCTCTTTTCCTTCACTTGAAAAACTTTCCAAAGTTCAATTTAAACTGTTATGAGCATGTTCTTAGTGGTTCCAAGGAGCAAGCACAGTTTCTTACATGTGCTGTGGCAGCTCTGAGGAAAAGAGGAGGGCGAGATGATTGGACTAGCATAGAAGTGAGAGAGTAGAACAGAACAACTTAGCCTGTCAACAGTGTCCTGTGGATGCAGCAAGTATTTTGGGGCGCCCGCTGTGTGGCGCAGAGATGGAAAGATGAGTAAGACACAGTCTCCATCTGTCATACGTTAATTCGCTCACGGCCGCTCTCACCACGCTTGTGATTACTGAGAACTTACTCCGAGGCAGGTGCTGTGCCGAAGCCCTCAGTGTCGGTGAACCCCTTTGCCCTCACCACAGCCCTGTGAGGCGGCTCTAGAATAATTGTTTCCATTTTGCCAACAGAAATCAGATGCCTATGAGATTATGTAACTTGCTTGGAGTCCCGTCCTTCCTAAGTGGCAAAGCCAGAACTCGACTCCATGTCTCTGTGACATTAGAGTAATAAATGCCCTGGACAGGGCCTCGCTTCAGCAAATGCACAAGAGCAGACCTCCTCTCTTGGCGGGGGGACATCTCTTTTTTCTAGAATTAAGGACTTTTATGTGTCTACATCAAACTGAAAAACTTTAGCCATGGGGATTGGCAACCTACAGGCCATGGGGTCAAATCCCACTGACACAGTCTTTTATAAATAGTGGCCCTCAGCCACATGTGTCTGTTTACATATTGCCTGTGGCTGCTTCCCTGCTACAACGGGAGAGCTGAGTAGCTGTGACGGAGACCTGCTTGCACAGCGGAAAATATTTCCAATCAGACCCGTTACAGAAAAGGTTTGCCAGCCCCCTGTCTTACTGGGGACTCCATCTGGTGTTTGAGTCCATCTTGGGTAGTGCCTAATATGTCCCAGAATCCCCCGCACATCCCCCATATCTTCTGTGGCCTGTGGTCCTAGCTCTGAGCATCATAATGCCCACAGTAGGTGCTCAGTCAGCATATGCAGGACTTGAATGTAGCAGGGTGCTTTGCTTTGTTAGTGGGCAAGTATTCTTTACCTTTTAATAAGGACTGTCTGTTCTCTTGGGGAGGAATAAAGATTTGACAGGAAAGGTTTTAACTAAGCAGGGCCGGGAAGCCAAAGAAAATGGTGCTTGGGCCTCCCTGGTGGCACAGTGGGTTAAGTCGCAGCACTATGAAGCTATCCAGAGCCACTGCAGCACGAATTCAATCCCTGGCCAGGGAGCTTCCTACATGGCACAGCAGACCTCTCCTGCCTCACCCGCTGCTCCCCTCAGCAGTGTATTTCAGTCAATCTGCCTGTTCTGCTCCCCACTCTGTCTCTGGTGAATCCTCTCACCGCCCCCACGCCTCTGGTCTACACCCCAGCTCGTATGCATAAATAAATAATTCTATAAAGAAAAAAAAAAGAGAGAAAATAGTGCTTAGGTACTCTGGTGCAATCTCAGATGCCCACAGAGAGGTAAGCAACGTGTGAAGTGGGCCAAGGGAGAATAGTAGGGATGAGTGGGGACTGTGGAGAACTGGCGATAACACATCCTTCTAAATGGAGCAGCTGCCACATAGACCTAACCCACTGTTTCTGTGTGGGAATACAGGTCCAGTGCTGCTTAATTTTCCAATTTTTCAAAAGAAACCAGAAATTCATTTGTAGAAAGGAAAATTTAACAGCTATCTTAAAAGGGGAGGAGAAAGGGGATTCTGGAAGATGCTAGCACTTACTGAGTTCCAGATCTATACCTGGCTTGACAGGATGCTTTTCAGAGTTATCCCCTTCTACCTGTGCAAAGGCCTGCAGTGTGTGTCATCAGCCACATTTTGCAGTCAAGGAAGCTGAGGCTCAGGGAAGTGACTGGAGTGGAAGCCTGTAGTGCGAGTGCATGTAAGCCCTAGGAGATTGCTTCCACGTGGCAGAGCCAGGATTAAACCTGGGGCTTCTGGCTACAGAGCTGAGATTTGATCACCTCCCTGGTGTTGCTGAGGACCTCCTGGCATTGCTGCTTCCCTGTGGGGGCTTAGACTAGAACTTTCTTATCTGTGAAATGGCAGGTCAGACTGGCCATGCTTGCCTCTGCAGAGGGTGAGGAGCAAAAACAGACACTGGTGGAAACTGCCCACCCCCTAATCTCTCAGGTAGTCACTTAACTGGCTGCAATTTTCAAATTTCATCAACACAGGCCTGACTTCTTTAAAGATTTTCAAAGGTCTCCTGTAAAATGAGATACCTCTTGCCTTCTCACTGCCCAAGGTGCCAGTGCTTTATGCTGAGCCTTCCCACTTTGAAATCATCTCTCCCTTTAGAAGCTGAGCACCAGAGCACACAGGAATGGCCGTTTTGCTGAGCCAGGAACCTAGAGACCCCAAATGGATTTTGTTTATTTAATGAAATGAAGCTTACTGCTATAAACTAGGAAGTAAAAACCAGTGGAGCAGATCGATGGGAATGAGTTCTCCTGGGGGTGAGGGGCAGGACATTTCTGGTGGTCCTGACTGAACAGCATCTTGGGGACCAGGCCCTATTGGGGCAAAAGACCCCAGATCTTTGAAGGATTATCGTGTGGTGTAGACTAGACTAGGCTCTGGTCGACCCCACAGAGCAGAACCTGGCTGGAAGGGAGACCCTAGGCCAGCCAATTGTGGGGAACATGTGGTGCTTTGGGGATGGTATGGCATTCTGGGGAGGGTGCATGGGCTCTGTCCCTGAAGATATGTACACGTGGGGAATGGAGGCAGGAGCTTTCATACCTGGGGAGGGGTTAGCCTAGATTCTTGAGGTTTCTTGTACAATACTTGATTCTAGACTGTCCGACTTCAGAGAACTGGGAATTGACTTGGGTGAGTGGTTGGGATTTAACTAGAGAGAGGACCTGTCAAGATTTTTATAATATCTTTGGGTAGGGAAATTTTGATTTCCTTTTTCTTTTTTCTTTTTTTAATGATTTGAATTTATTTATTTATTTTAAAGATTTTTATTTTATTTTTTTTTTATTTATACATACAAGCTGGGGTACAGGACAGAGGCGTGGGGCGGCTAGAGGGTTCACCAGAGACAGAGCGGGGAGCAGAACAGGCAGATCAGAAATACACTGCTGAGGGGAGCAGCGGGCGAGGCAGGAGAGGTCTGCCGCTCCATGTGGGGTTCTCCCTGGCTGGGCATCGAACTCGCGTCGCCACTGCTGACAGCTCCACAGCACAGCGCTCAACCGCTGCGCCACCGGGGAGGCCCGATTTCCTTTTTCTTAATTTCAAGTGAGATCGAACATTTTTATAAATTAGTTACTTGCATCTCATATTTCGGAAGTGTCCATGTCTTTTTGTGAATTTATCTGGAAGCAGGTGAGTATAATGAATCTTCATTTGATTGTCACCTGTTCAGCCCTGAGCTGTGGGGTCTTTGATTTCCTAAGACCATAAATAGCTCCTTGTCTTTGAGTCTGAAGACAGGACTTATTTATATTTGTATTCTCTGCCTCTGGGCCTGGCACTGAAAAGAAAAAAAAATGTTTCATAGAATTTATAGCGTTTGTAAAAAGTGCTGTTTAAACTGAATTTAATGGGGCATCTTAGTTGTGATCGTGAAACTGTTGTTTTTTGTTTTACAACATATATTTTTATTCCCAACTAGTGGCATTATAAGGTTGATTTGTGAATTAGATGGTAATTTATGTCTCTGTTCGGTTTATTATTTTCAGTTGTCTGCATTGGCTTTCCAGGTGTGGATGGCTGTTTTGAGCTGGGATTGCTGGCTTTCCCAGGTCCCAGAAATGCCGGAACATTTGTGATGCCGTAGAAATGCTTCCCCTCCAGGCTGGTGAACCCTGCTCAGGGTTTAAGATGTGGCCCTTTATGGCTGCCTTTCCTAGTGAGCCCAGTAGAACTGACCATACTACCCCAGGCCCTCAACACCCCTTCCCCCCAATATAGATGTCTCTCCTGGCACCTGTGCATGTAATAGAACTAACTTTTTTTTTGAGGTGTAATTGATATGTAACATATTAGTTTCAGGTATACACCAAATGATTTGATATTTGTATATATTATGAATATATACACTAAGTCTAGTTAACATATGTCACTATACACAGCTACAAAGATTTTTTTCCTTGTGGTGAAAACTTGCAAAATTTACACTCTTAGCAACTTTCAAATATGCAATACAATTTTTAAAAAAGATTTATTTATTTATGCATATAAGAACTGGGGTGCAGTTCAGAGGTGTGGGGTGGTAAGAGGATTCACCAGATACAGAATGGGGAACAGAACAGGTGGATCAACTAAAGTACACTGCTGAGGGGAGCAATGGGTGAGGCAGGAGAGGTCTGCTGTGCCATGAGGGAAGCTCCCTGGTCCGGGATTGAACTCATGCTGCAGTGGCTGTGGACAACTTCATAGGCTGAGACTTAACCCGTTGCGCCACCAGGGAGGCCCCAAATATGCAATACAATTAACTATAGTGGCCACACTATATTATCTCCCCTTGACTTATTTATTTTATAACTCAAAGTTTGTATCACTGACATTATTCATCTATTCGCTTACCAATGTGTTCTCTGAATCTATGAGCTTGGTCTTTTTTAAACTTATTTTCTAGATCCCACTTTATAAGCGGGGTCAGAGGATATTTGTCTTACTCTAATTTAATTTTACTTAGCAGATTTCCTCAAGGTCCATCCATGGCAAGATGGCAAGGTTTAGTCCTTTTTTATGACTGAGTAATACTCCATTGTAGATATACCCTAGGATGTTTTTATCCATTCATCCATTAATGGGTACTTGGGTTGTTCCCTTGTTTATTTTTGCTTTTGTCACCTTTGCTTTTGGTATCAGTATAAAAAAATCGTTGCCAAGACCAATGTTGAGGATGCACTAGCTCGTAGAAACATACTGACTACCCGTCTAGCAATCGAGCTGTGGGGTCTTTGATTTCCTAAGCTGGGCGCTTAGAGGGATGTGGTAGCTCAGGGAATGTTAACTCTGTCCCTGCTAAGACCTAGCCTAATGAGTCCTGCTACTCTTTCTATAGAAATTGTGGATGGGAATGTAAAAATGACCCTGGGCATGATCTGGACCATCATCCTACGCTTCGCCATCCAGGACATCTCTGTGGAAGGTAAGGCTTCTCCTCTTCCATTAAGTCCCCAAGCCCTACCCCTTCCTTTACCATCACATATTCCTCCTTGACCCTGTGAATGGGGGCTTGATCTTGGGGCACACCCTAGGCTTTTGATCCGTGTTTGCATTCTCCCTCCCTCCTAGAGAAGTAAGAACTATTTTCGGAGAATCAAGCACTGTTTAGGACCAATTACTGTACAAAATGAACAACAATGTAGGAAAATAAATAAATTTGGTGGAAAAGCTATTTACGGTGCCCTCCCACTTTGATAAAGCCCAAGGTTGTTGTAGGGAAGTATATTGGAAATCCTACCTGGCTCATAAGTACTTAAATCCAAAAGGATAGGGGAATGGCAGCCAGAAAGGAGTGTCCAGAGGGGGAGCTGACCCCAGGCCTTCTACTTTGTTCCCATGGCACCCTCTGGTGACCACTTTGCAGATCTGCAATGGGCCTTCACGGTTTAGGCAGTGATGTCTAGACTTGATTCAGACTCCAGCAAGTTTTGGGCTTTATGTCTTATATGAGTGTTAATCTACTTTGTGATATATTATATATATATTTCTATGCATTTTATAAAACACATCAAATTTTAAAAGATGAGGTAGAGATAACGTATTTTTAATTCATTTTAACAGCCCAGAAATCTTGAAAGGATTTTTATACAGATTAATTTTTTACTAAGAACAGTGTTGATTAAATTGCTTTTTTTTTTTTAATTTATACGTACAAGGTGGGGTACAGGCCAGAGGCGTGGGGCGGCGAGAGGGTTCACCAGAGACAGAGTGGGGAGCAGAACAGGCAGATCAGAAGTACACTGCTGAGGGGAGCAGCGGGCAAGGCAGGAGAGGTCTGCCGCACCATGTGGGATTCTCCCCGGGCGTCGAACTTGAGTTGCCGCTGCCAACAGCTCCACAGTGCAGCGCTTAACCGCTGCGCCACCGGGGAGGCCCTAAATTGCTTTTTTATGGAGCTCTTAATTTGACGCTTGGTGAGACAGCAGTGTGAAGGCCTAGGTTTGCTTTATAGATACTTGGTATTTAGGATTATCGTCACTTAGGACATGGTTCTTACTAGTGATAGTAAAGATAAATCTGTTTTTCAAATAACCTTCATGGTGACTTCTGCTCTTTTGGGCAGACTTGTCTGCTCTGATTAAATTGTCTTTGTTTTAATCTTAAAATACAACTGATGAAGCGAGTGGAGTAGAAGCATTAGATTTGCGAATTTTTTAATTGTTCACTTGTGCTTGGGTCACTATATTATCCTTGCAAAAGGAATCATTTAATGTCATTTAAGATCTCTTTTGTAAATTGAAAGTAAATGAGCTCAAAAAGGAACACCCCACTGGGTGCCACAGCCTGCAATTCATAAATGTGAACACATGGGGGCAATGTGGTTGGCAACCTGTCTGCTGGGAACTTACTGGGAACCTTGCCGTTGGCCTAATCTAATACACCCTTATCCATTTCACACACACAACAATAGCGTTGATACATAAAATATGAACACAAAATATGACCAGAAACCCTAATATTTTTGTCCCCCAAGCTTTTGTCTACACGGGGCACATGCACCCCTGCCTGGAAATTCCCGTATTTTAGATTTCACAGAGCAACCATCTTTCCCCCCTGAAGTGGCCATCTGGCATAGGTTGCTCACTTATTTTGCATCACTACCATTTTGAATGAAAAGGAGTGACAGGGAGATACTCTGGAAGCATGAAAAGCCATTGTCTCCGTGTTTCATGTGTGATATGCCTAGCTATGAGAAGCTTCCTAGCTTGCGTCTGTGTTTCTCAAATAACTTCTTAAACTTCATGAAGGAACTAGGTTTGATGGTCTGGTAACAGCAGCAGGGGTGGAACCTAGGGGTCTTTGTGTGGACTCCCCATGTGAAAGAGGATGGAGCCTGTGGTCACGGTGGCTTGAGGGGTGCTCCTCTCTCCACTGACCTTGACCTCCCTGCCTATGGTCCTTTTCCCCACAGAGACTTCAGCGAAGGAAGGGCTGCTCTTGTGGTGTCAGAGGAAGACAGCCCCTTACAAAAATGTCAACATCCAGAATTTCCACATAAGGTGAGTGGCTGCTGGGGCTAGACTGACTCCCCAGAGACCCTCAGGAGACTTGACTGGGTCAGTCTCGGCTTGAGAAAAGAGCGGAGACCCTTGTGGGAAAAGTCGCTTTTAGGGGGAGTGTCACCAACCAACCCTTTGAGGTGCCCTCACCTCCCTAGCAGTGTTTCTGGCCTGCCTACTACCTGGTGGGTGCTGCTGGGGAGCTTCCCTGAGGGAAGTTCTAGCCTGGGCTTCTGGAGAAGAGCAGTCAAGGCCCAGGACTTCGGAGGGGGGCAGGGTTGAATATGACAGGTGGATCTCAACTTGCTAAGCCCCACAAAGTCTTGACCCCAGTGCCTGGGCTTGTGACAGGATGAAATGGTCCTTCTCATCCTGTCTTCTAGCGCCTGTGCCGAAGCATTAGTATTCACCTCTGGAAAAGAACTTGGTGCCTTTAGCTTAGTTAGTGCCCAGCCCCACTCACCAGCTTGTTCCACCTTCTCTCTCCCTGAGCAGCTGGAAGGACGGCCTTGGCTTCTGTGCCTTAATCCACCGCCACCGGCCTGAGCTGATTGACTACGGAAAGCTGCGGAAGGTACCTGTGCTAGCCCGACCTCCCACCACCAGCCCCCTGCGGCTGGTACCTGGGGGGTAGGTGGGGGGAGGGAGGGTGGAATTGGGCCCCCTGTTCTGAGAGCCCCTACCCAGACAGAGGGGTGTCATTCTCCTTAGATTAGCCAATGAGACAGCATATCTAGAAGTAAGAGGAAAACACCTGCACTGTTGGGGCTGTGTGTGTACAAGTGTGTCCTTGGCGAAATGCACAGCCCCTCCCCCTGAAATGCACAGGCCCCCACCCCCCAACAGAAAAACAGTGCACATTTATTAGGGTGATGGAATGCTAACTCACTTTTTCCCCCTGGTTTTTGTAAGTTGGGTATAGTACTGTCATCCTTTAAAATAGTGCATATTCTTAGAGTATTTCTCCCAGCTGTGTCGGTGACTGGCTGTGCTGTCCTGGGCAAGTTCCCACCTTGGATTTGGTTTCCCTCATTGCTCAAGTTTGCCTGGGGGATTTCCTTTCGTTGCTGATCAATTTCATTTATGCTTTTGGCATGAAGCTGCTGGGGATTTTCTTGAGCGTATGTGTGACCAGAGGCACAGAGGTGGGAGCTGCATGTCAGGCCATGTATAGTGTCTGGGCTGGTTCAGTGATGCTGGCCTCGAAGAGGCCTGTCCTGGTGACTCTGACCATCCTCACCTGTCTTTCCTCTCAGTTCATCCCAGCCCTGGGAGGTCATGTGCCTTGGGCTTCTTGGGAGAAGCCACCTCTGGGGCTCGGGCTGGAATGTCCCCAGTCCATGTTTGGCTCTGTGAGCCAGCAGACTGCTGGGAATGACTGACCTTGCCCTTGACATCAGCGAAGTCCCTCATCTTGTCTGTGCCGCCTGGAAGGGCCTTACTGTTACTGCGCGAGCTGCTCTGGCAATTCATGGGGACCCCTATTCAGGACCCCTATTCTCAGAATGTGGGGGAATGAGCTCACAAAAAAGGCTTTACAAGAGAAGGCAGCAGCAAATTACCATACTTCCAGCCTTCCGGAGCTGGCCCAAAGCTTCGGGCTGGGGTCTCTGCCTGCACGGAAAGGGCACCCACTGAAGGAGCGGGGTCCCACCGCTGCCATGTGCCTGTGTCCAGGGGTGGTGGGAAGGACCAGCTCTCCCTGGCCAAGCTGATCTTTTTTAGGCCAAGGGATTCCCTGCCCTCTAACCCAGCTCCTTTGCAAGGGGAAAAAAATCAGTTTAAGAACTTCTCTAACCCCCCTGAAAATCATGTGGTCAATTCAAATAGGGCCAAGAGGGGAAATGCAAGAGGCAGCATTTTTTTTTTCCTTTTAAAGGCATCTTCACGTCCATCCTTTCTGTGTGATTGATGCACTTTGGTGACAGGTGTGTGTCCCTGCTGAGATGTGCCGGGGCCGCAGGAGCCAGCTATTCCACAGCTGTTCCCTATCCCTATGTGAAGTTGGCGTGCTCTCTGTGCCCCTTATTCTCCCCTCTCCCCACAGCCTCCCAGGAGCCTAAGCCATTTGGCAGGCGAGAGGTCAGGGGACTTTGTTATCTGGCCAGCTCCCTCCCCATCTCTGTCCCTCTCTGTGTCTTTTCATTTCTCGCTGTTTTACTGGGTCTGTCTCCCCCTCATTTTAATTCAGACATCAGTAAAATTCACCCCAGATCCTAGCACAGGCCTGTTTCCATGGAACAGTGATGTTTTACAGAAAACAAAGAGGTTGCCGGAGCCACTGTGCTTGGGAACAACGGGGAACTGAGGGCGCTGGCTGGGGGGCTCTCCTGCAGCACCTTAGGTGGGCATTCCCAGCTTGCGAATGGCCCCTGATGGAAATGACCATCACTGCTTTTTTTTTTTAATCAGTGTTTTTATCATTCTGGAGGCTTTCAGGAACTTCCCAGAATGACTTACCTTACTGTTTTGAACAATTTTTCCTGAAAGTGTCCCAAATGAATGTTTTCTCCCTTTGCTTCTCTGTTATTCTGACCTTTGCAAGTGGGGACTGAGCCCTGGGCTGACAAATCCAGCTTGCTTTAGGTTAGCCTGGGGAACCAAAAAGGGGGGAGATTCAGAAAGGAACCCCTCAGCCCCCACTAAGCTATGCTTTTTCTGCATTAAAATATTTTTTTTTTCGCGTTGAAATATACATGACATAAACTTGATTCCTTGGGCCATTTATTTTTAAAGATTCATTTATTTATGCGTACAAGCTGGGGTGTAGGCCAGAGGTGTGTGGGGGTGAGAGGATTCAGCAGAAACAGAGTGGGGAGTAGAACAGGTGAATCTACTGAAATACACTGCTGAGGGGGAGCAGCGGGCAAGACAGGAGAAGTCTGCTGTGCCATGTGGGAAGCTCCCTGGCTGGGGATTGAACTCGTGCTACAGTGGCTGCGGATAGCTTCATAGTGCTGAGACTTAACCCCTTGCGCCACCAGGGAGGCCCCCTTGAGCCAGTTGTAAGTGGACAGTGTGGTGGCCATGTGTACATGCCCATTGTTTGCAGCCAGCACCGCCATCCACTCCAGGACTCTTCATCTTGCAGAACTGAAACTCTGGCCCATCACTCCCCATCCCCCTTCTCCCTGCATCTGGCAACTATCATTTAATTTTCTGTCTCTATGACCTTGACTACTCTCAGTCTCTGTATAAGTACAGTCACACAGTATTTGTGTCTGGCTTACTTCACGTAGCATAATGTTTACAGCTTCAGCCATGTTGCTTCATGGGTCAGATTTTCCTTGAAGGCAAAATAATATTCCACTGCGTGGATGCACTACATTTTGCTTAGCCATTCATTTGCCAGTGTTTGGCTGTTCGGGTCTGGTTATTGTGAATGATGCTGCTGTGAATGTGGCTGTGCAGCTGTCCCTGTTTTAATTCTTTGGGGTATATAAAATTGTTGATCATATATGTAACTCCACACTGATTTCATAACAGCTGCACCATTTTACAGGCCCACGAGGGGTATACGCTGTTTCCCACATTCTCATGAGTCCCTAACGAGTTCTCCTTTTTTTTTAAGATTTATTTATTTATGCATACAAGCTGGGGTACAGGCCAGAGATGTGGGGAGGCGAGAGGGTTCACCAGAGACAGAGTGGGGAGCAGAACAGGCAGATCAACGGAAATACACTGCTGAGGGGAGCAGCGGGCGAGGCAGGAGAGGTCTGCCATGCCCCTAACGAGTTCTCTTGAGAAGGTAGCAGGAGGCTAGAGTAGTCAGAGGCTGTGGCTATTTGATGAGCTCTAAAATTTCCTGAGACGTGAGCACCAAAGAGGCTTGAGTGCTTCTGGTCCAACTCTTAAGTAACAGGTGGGGAAACTGGTCAGTTGTGTTACCCATAAGTCCCACTGTTTGGGGGCAAAGTTGAAACCTCTGGAAGCAAAGAACATGGTGCCCAGACCTGCTCTTAGCATGCATTTCTTAGCAGTTCTTTCTAGGGCTGCAGGCCGTTATTCCTCACCCCATTTCTCTGACAAAGAAACTGAGACTTGAGAAGAGATGGTGTTTTAGATTACCCTTTACCAAGCCCTGGTGGTGAAGCCAGCCTTTTACACTCAGGAGACCCGGGAGGGGCTGCAGCAGGCCCTCTGCCCCGGGCTTGGTGATCACCAGAGGGGCAGCTAGTGCTGTGTCCTCCTCTCACCAAGCAACCCCTCCTCCTCTGCTCCCTCTAGGATGACCCGCTCACAAATCTAAACACGGCCTTCGACGTGGCAGAGAAGTACCTGGATATCCCCAAGATGCTGGACGCGGAAGGTAAAGGCTTTTTCCCTCAGGGCCTCCCACTCTTCTCCCACTTGCTGGCAGCTGGCCCAGAGGACCATACCCCAGCAGTGAGGTGGGAAGGAAGAAGGCATAGTGTCTGGGGCCTCATTTGGGGCTCCTGGGGGTCCCCTGCCTATTATGAACCTCAGAGCTGGTGCCAGAAAGGGTCTTGAGGATATTTTTGCATCAGATGCCTCTGGGCAGCTTTCATGTTTGTCTTGGGTCTGAGTAGGGGGTGCCGAGGCGGGGCACAGTGGTCCTTGTTGTTGTAGGGGAGGGGCTCTCCACCTGAGACCCCATGAGTCAGACTGAAAGAAGATAGATGGATTCCCATGAACAAAAGCGAACTAGTTTGTCATCATGTCCACCACACAGGGGAGTGCTCAGTGCTGGTAGCCCAAGAGTGGCTGCGACTGGGGGAGAAAGGACATGTGTTGAGTGGAAAGATGACAGACTCTTAGGGCTCTGGTTCAGATGAGGCACTTAGTGACAGTGTCTGAGTGGTAGGGGGCCATCTTCAGAGAGATTCATGCCATGGACTTCCTTGTCCCCATCATCTAGACAGACACGTTTGTCTTCTCTGCTGAAAGTCATCTAAAGCAAACCCCAGCCTGCAGCATTTTGCCACTACATACTTCAGGACACATACTTTGAAGTCCTGCACATTTTCTTACGCAACTATAAAACCATTCTCACACCTAGCAAATTGATGGCCCTCCCTTGGTACATCTCCTGCCCACTTCAAAGTCAAGTTCCCCTTGTTATTTCTCTTTAGAGTTGGTTGACTTTAATCGGGATCCAGACAAGGTTGGCCCCTGGCACTTAGCTGCTCTCTTTCCTCTGTCTTTTCTGACCTGTAAGGCTTCTCTCCTCCTCTGAACCCTTGATGCCTGCCACTGACCTTGCTGCAGAAACAGAGCCAGCTGTTCCACAGAATGTTCCTGATTCTCCATTTGTCTGTCTGTCTTTTTTGTGCCTCCTTCTACCTCTCATGTTCCCAGAAGTGGAAGTTGATGTCTGAAGCGGGTCAGACTCCAGTTTAACACTTTGGCCGGAGACTTGGTGGTTCTGGGAGCCTCTTTTTGTGTCACATCAGGGGGTGTACCAAGTGTTCAGCCGCTGCCTTTAACTCCAGATTTTTCTTAACAGACATTGTTGGAACCGCCCGCCCAGATGAGAAGGCCATCATGACCTACGTGTCCAGCTTCTACCACGCCTTCTCTGGAGCCCAGAAGGTACCTGGGGCCCCTGCTCCTTCCTTGCCCAGCACACCTCATGCCGGATCCCAAACCATGCCCACCCGCCCTTCCTCTCCCTCGTGACAGGTCAGGTGGTCTGTCTCTTCAGTAGACTTAGCCCCTGGTGCTGATGTGGTGTTGTTCGGCTCAGCTCCCACCCCCTCACTCGCTCCCCACCCCCCACATCTCTGCTCTTCTCCTCTTCCTCTACTATCTCCAAGAAACTGGGGGAGAGCTATTTTCTGGGACACGGAGGACTGGCTGAATTAACCAGGAGGGGCTGCATGTGTGCTGCTGACCCCGGGGCTCCTGAAGACCCGGGAGGCACAGTGGGCCTCACCCCAGGCCCACCTCTGCTGAAGCTGCAGGACTTCTCTAGGGAGCCACATCTGGGGAGATAGCTCCTGTCTTCACTGACCGTTTTGCATAGATGACAGAGAGGGGCCCCCCCTTTCTCCTGCTCATGCATATGTCCAGGAAATCTGTTCGTAGCCTCTGTGGGCCCATGTGCCTTTTGATATCCTGCCCAGTCACTCCAAACAGCCCACCCTGCTCCCCTGCACGTGAGTCCAGCCCTTTGGTGGAGGGAGGAAGGAGATGGGAGCTGCGAGGCCCTCCCAGTGTCCCGGCCTATTTTGCAGGGGCTGTAGCCTAGCAGTGCGTGTTCTGCTCTCTGTAAGGAAGCAGCTGAAGCACACTCTTCACACTACTGACAGTGAAGGTTTTCAAGATTTTCATCACTAGACTCAGGCCCACTCATAGGCCCTCCACCTAGGCAGGACCCCAGGAGCACAGCCGCCGGGTCATCATGAACACAGAGCTGCAGGCCTGGCCTTCGGGGTTTTGGCCGTGGGTCTGTGACGAGCTCAGCGAATTTCCCTCCTCCTGCATGGAGTCTGAGTGACTTGTCTTGAAATGCATGATGGGGCCCGCCTCTTCCTCCCCCCACCCCACCCTGCCTTCTCCTGATGATCTCTCTTGCCTGCCTCAGAGGGTGCTCTCTCCCACCTTTCACCTCCCGCCTTCTCATTTTTTTCTCTTTCTGCCCATTCCCTCATTTTCTGTGTCTGTGTCTGTCCGGTGTCCTCTCGTTCACCATGGCTGTTTGGGTTTATTCTGTGCTGCTGCTGCCTACTTTCTCCTCTCAACCTCTTCTCCTTCTCTGTACAGATGTGTAGGCACGCTAAGGCCGGATGGGAAGGCCATGTGACCTAATGTTTCATGTCACTGCCACGCCTTCTTGGGTGCGCAGAAGGTGAGCTCTCCCTCGGCCTCGCCCATTCTCCTTGTCTCCCTTTTGCCCGTTTCTTCTGTCTCCCCTGGATTCTCCAGCAACAGCCCCAAGGGGCTGCAGCCCCTGGAATGAAAGGAGGGAATAGAGAAGCCCCTTTCTCCTCTTATAGGAGGTCAGGATGCTTTCTGAGATCAGGACACTTGAAGACACCGGAGAGCCCAGCTCTGGATGCCCCCAGAGTCTCTGTCCTGATACACTGGGCATGGTGGATCCCAGAAACAGGAAGGAAACGTATTCTCGGCTCCTTCCGTGGTATCTGAGTTAGAGCCTTATCCCCGGGAGTGCAGCTCGCGGCTGTGCTTCCTGCCTTACCATCCAGGTCCTTAAACATCCAGGTCCCCTTTTCTCTCTCTCCCTCCTTCCTGCTTGGGCAGGACCATTCTTCTGAACTACACAGCAAGCCAGGGCAGGGAGAAGCCTCCCTGCCTTTTCCTTGGTGTCCAGGTCAGAGGCCCAGAGCCTAGCCTGAGGCTTCCCAACCAGGTCTGCCATGGACAGTGGTGCAGGTCGCACACCACACAAGGGTACCAAGTGCACACCATAGAGAATGAAGATTTGAATATTTAATACTAAAGTAATCCTGCAGATGGCAGCAAAAATGTCTTCTAACTTAGTTTGACGATTTTCCCATAGAAATGCCTTGGGGAAGGGGTACATTTAAACATTCATGTAAAGGCACGCATAAGCTAGCAGCAGCCCTCCCTGCTCCCTACCTGGATGGACACCCAAGACCCTCCTCCCCTTCCTTCCAGGCCTCATCAGTGCTGACAGGAGAGCAGCCCCACCTGGGGTTCCCTCCCATAGGCGCCCTGCCCTTCCAGGGATGCCTAGTCCTCTCCGGCCCCGTTCAGCCTCTTCCCTGGCCTGCCTCTTGCTTCCTCTTCTTTTCATCCCACCTGTGCTGCTGCTCTCTCCCACCAACTTCATCTGGACCCCTCTTACCCTCCCGCCTTTCAGCCCGAGTGTGGGCAACATTGATCTACTTGCCTCAGCGGGCGCCCAGCCAGTCTGCTTACCTGTGTCGACGGCCAGGCCGAGCTCAATGCTGTGGGTCCCCCTTTCCAACTCCCCTTCCTCTCTCCCCTACTCCCTCAGGGTTCTGACCTGGGCTCTATGCCTATTGACACTGGCCTTCCCTGTCTCTGAAGCCTTCCCTGCGTCCTGGCTGATGATCATGCTTGGAAGAGGGGCGTGGTGGGGAGAGAGAGAGAGAGAGAGAGAGAGTGTGTGTAGCAGCCTGCTTTCTACCTCCCGAATATCATACCACCTCCCTCCCTGCCCTCTTCCCTTTCACTCATCCCTGTTGCAACCATTTCATGCTCTTTCTGTCCACATTCAAGGACAAAGTCACAGCTGGAGGGCAAGGGGTGGGAGTGAGGGAGGGACAGTGGGGGTAGCTGTTCCTCTCAGGTCCTGGTTCAGGTTCCTGCCCCCAGAGCTGCCTCTAACTACCTGTAGGGTTTTCCTTAGAACTAAGCAGGCCAGTGTGGGTGGGGGCACATTTGCCCTCTCCTCCTCGTGGAGGCTTCTTTCAGGTCCATCCCCTCTCTACCTCTCTCCGTGTCTGATGCCAGTGGGGGAAACCTTCCAAAACCCACGCCCCAGGCCCTCCATCTTGCCTGCCTTCTCTCTCTCGTCAAACTTTGGACTGTGGAGCTAGAAGGGTGCAGAGTTGAGTGTGTGTGTGCACGTGAGCACACGCTGGGTATATGGGGTGCGGGATTGTGTGACTGATTTTCCTTATCAGATGAGGACCCACTTCTATTGGACAGGTTAGTTTTGGTTTTAATTCTTTTTCAGCTTTCCTCTCTCTTCCTCTTCGCTGTAGAGATTTAAAGTGGGTAGGGAGCAACTGGATTTTGTTATGCAGTTTGTGCTTTAACATTCTAGGTCTCTTGGGAATTGTTTCTGAGAAACAGCCCTTTAAGGCAAGCACTTGATCTGCTGTAGGAGTCTCTGGATGCTTTTACAGAGGAGACGGTGCCTTGCCTCTATCCATTTTGTCTGTCAGTCCCTTTATTCACCATTGTGAATCTTTGAAGGGAAAGAAACCTCATTCCTGCTCTCAAGGAAGTGTATGATCCATCTGTGAAAAACCTTCATCCCTTAACAGAAGCCGGTGTGGCTTGGCTGAGGCCTGACTCCCCTGCTACAGACTGAGCAGGGGAGGGGCAGGCGGTGGGGCTGGAGGGAGTGGAGGTATTCATGAGCAGGGGATTCTTTAGTTTCAGGGTCTTGAGTAGTGAGTAGGGGTCTGCAAGTGAAAGGCTCAGGGAAGATGGGGATGGAGCTGGTGCTATCCAGGAAGGGAGGCACAGCCCCCGTAAATGTCCTGCTTTGTGATGGAGGAGAGTAAATTTCATGTCTGTCTGGTGCTTCGGGGATAGGAGGTGGGAGTGGGAGGTTGGAGGAGCCACAGACAGCAGCTGGAGAGTGGGCCACACTCCCCCCTCTCTGGAGGCCTGATCCTGCCCACACTCAGTTCAGGGAGCTCTGAGATGGTCTGAGGGTTCTGGGGCCCTCACTGCAGGGACACCAGGCCGAGTGCTGACGTTGGTCAGGGGAAAGGCTAGCGGGCAGCGAGGGGAGGAAGGAATGGGTAATTCTAGCTCGACTTGGAAAAGATCTTCAGGGAATTCCTGTGAGTTGTGGGCTGTGGTCTGCGGTCACTGTACATCATCTAATGCCACCTTAATTGACAGTGGCTCCTCTATAAGCTGGCCCTACACTGGCTCCTTGGACGCTGGTTAATAGCTGAGGAGTTGGTTTAGGAGAGCTAAGTCCTCTGGGAGTGATGGTTCCTAACTTAAAAAAAAAGTTGCTCTAGTATAAAACCAGGTACACTATTCTGTGTTAAGTTGCATGGTGGTTAACCTTAAAGTCGGTTGCGGAAATGCAAGAGGGTGGTCCTCAGGAAGGGGGAGTGTCCCGGGACCCCACCCCCACCTCAGGCCAGAGAGAGCCAAGACACCTAGGACTACGAATCCCAGAGTGCCATCATCACTGAAGAAAGGATACTGAGGACTGAGGGAGGAGTTAAGGAGAGGTTTTGGGACTTAAAAACCAGACCGGGTTGGGGGGGGGGGGCGGTTGGAGAGCCCTATTTGGTCCCTGGTGTGGATTGGCTGGAGTTTTTCCTGAGTAGGTGAGAAGAGTCCAGCTCAGTGAAACTGGTAGGACATTTTCACCAATTTTTTTCTTTATCTTTTCTTTTCCCTTTTTGTAAATAAATCTTTTTATTAATTTTATTGTGTGTGCCTACATTTGAGTTTTTAAGTCTCTTTTAAGCGCACGGGTGAGAACCCAGACAGGCACCCCACGGGGTTACCCTGTAAGAAATACACACCAAGGAGAGGTAAACACAAAGGTCTTGTCCTTTTCGACTGGGAAGTGATCATTTTGCCAATTCCTGTGAAATGTTTTCTTAATCCAGTGAAGATTCACGCTTGTATCCTGTATCTCATGCAAGTTCTGTCTACTTCAGGAAATCCTGGGTGTCCTGCTGCTTCTGTTCTTGGCTTGGCTGCCACGATGGCCCATCTCCTTCTGCAGAAATAGAGCCAGGCTCTCTGAGCATTTCTCTGAAGTCACATCATTTCAGAGTTTCTCAGAAAGTGAATCTTTCCTCCCCTTGCCCAGATCTCGCCTTTGAGCCTTTTTTTTTGACTTGGTGGTGTCAGGTACCTCTCTCCCAGTCCCCCAGAATGCAGAGGGTTCTTGTAACCTTGGGTGAAAAAAGGCAGAAAACCAGAAAATTAGAACTTGGGTAGGCCCGACTGCCCGCCTCAGGGCCTCGCTTCTGCTCAGGGATTATATCCTCGAGGCCTTACCCAGCTTGTGCTTCCTGAGCTGGTCACTCTGACCCTGTGCTGAGGTTGGGGGGTGACTGAGCCCTTTTTTTAAAGTGACTGATGTGGAAGCAAGTTTAACTGTCACTCGGGGGGTACCTGTGGAGGGAGTTGAGCAGGGGGTTCAGGGAGGTTTCTGAGATTTTAGTCAACTCTGATTTGGGGACCTGCTTTCTGAAGTACAGTAGGGGCTGGGCTCACCCTCCATGCAACCCTAGTGGACTTTGCTTTTTGTTCTGTGTTCAGGCTTCATTTCCAAAGACTGATTTCCTGGTTACCATGATCGATTTTCTCAGTCATTCCCTCCTGGTGAGGCCAGCCAGGGAAAGGGCAGGCTAAGAAACACAGGCTTGAGAAAGAGGTTGAGTCTTTGTGGAAAGTCCCCAGGAAGCCCTCTGGGGAATTCCCCTAGGTTCTGTCCAAAAGAGCCCTCTCTGACCAACCGACAGGCTCGGAAGGTGAGACCCTTGAGGCCCACAGGACGTGTCTTCTAAAATTCCACACAAGAGGGCCTTGCTCAGTCCACCAATTTGACAAACTGCCATGTAAGTTGAAGTAGAGGACCACTGAGTCCAGATGTGAAGCTGAATTAGGAGGATAACACAGTAAGGTGGGCCTTATCCATTGCACATCACAGCAGCAGCTGCTTCTTCCTGTGATAAGGGCAACCTATATCAACACGTTGGACAGAGGTCTTCGCAGCCATCCCCTAGGTCCCGGTGGCTTCAGACAGATTTCTCCCCCTCTCTTCAGCTAGCCTTGTGGGGCACACTGACCTGGTTCCCATGATCCTGCTCTTTCCAAAATTCGTATCTGCTGGGCTGGGCTCCAGGAAGGAATTTCCCTCTTCTTGGCCTCTTGGTGTTCTCCAAGGCTACTTGTTGGTTCTGAAAAGGAAGGGCGGTCTGTTAGGAGTTCCATGTGAGAAGTGGCCCTGGCGTCTCCAGGACAGTGTTGAGTTGGGGGCAGGGCATGAGGATGTAAGAATATGCTTTTTGCCTCCAGTTGTCAAAATTCCCATTTTAGAGGACTCTGGGACCCACTCTCCATTCCCACAGGGCTGAGACTGCCTGCCTCTCATGCCTGGCCCTGGAAGGGCGGGTCTCTTAACTTTGAGTTTGAAAGGACTCTCACAATAGTCTCATTCTGCCCCCTCATAAACCCTTATTCCAACATAGTTACCCACCAGTCACATGACTTGTCCTCTCTGAAAAGTCTACAAGGAAAAAACATTTACTTTTTCTTAGCCATTCCTTCCCAGTTGAATGTACTCTCATTCTCAAGAAGTTCTTCCTTATGCCTAGCCTCAGTTTACCTAGCTGCAGTTTTGTCTGTTCAGCAACCAGTTGCGAGGCCCATCTTTCTATTCTGCCTCCTGAACCTTTGTCATCTGCTGGGTCACTCTTCTCCAGGGGCCCAGGATACGTGTCTCTTCTCACAGCATTATCTGCTCCCACCTCAGCTGTCTTCCCTTCTATCCCAGGACCCTAAAAACTAAAAAGACTTTGAGTGGGAGTGGGGCTAGTGTGTGCCCAGAACACAGCTGAATTGAAAGTCATTGGGCAAAGTGGATTTACGAATGCCTACTGCTGTCTGGCGCACGAAGCCCCTCTGCCGGAGGAGGTGGTGTCTCCCTGGGGCCTCTGGGGCTTTGCATCTGGTTTCTGGTCAGCAGCCTCACTGCTGAGGCTCACTGCCAGCGTCTGCTTGCCCAGCACTCAGTGCGAGACGTGTACTTAGCTCCCCAGTGGTGCCCCGCTCGGTTGACCCTTAAGTCTTACCCTTCATGCAGTACGAGGTCCCTGGGTCTTCTCTAGAGTTCTTTGGGCTTCTGACCAGGAGTCTTGAGAGCTTCTGCAGGGATCCTGAGAGGCCTCCCTACTTCTCAGCACCTTATTCCAGAATTTGAATTCCTGTGTTTCCATGACCCTGGCAAATCTAATCTGGGCACTTGAGTCTTGGGATCCCAGGGCCTCCACTTGGAATTCCAAAAGGGGCATGAATTTTCTCACCTCTCCACTAGACATGAACACTTTGATTCTGTTAGTCACTGGATGAGTTTCTTAGTCATTGGATGAGTTTCTTCCCAACCTGCTCTTCCGGCCCTTCTCTCGGGCTCCAGTGCAACCTCTATCAAGACCTATGTAGGGCTAAGCCGTGGTGCCCTCCATGGCTGGGAAAGATGGTGAAGAAGAGTCTCAGAACTGCCTTCCAGCTACAGGGAGCTGCTGGGGTGGGAGGAGGCTTGGTTGGCACAGGTGTGGACCAGTGTTCTTGCCATGGGGGTAGCTAACTGTGACTCTCTGTCTTGTTGCCAGGCGGAGACAGCAGCCAATCGCATCTGCAAGGTTTTGGCTGTCAACCAGGAGAACGAGCAGCTCATGGAAGACTACGAGAAGCTGGCCAGCGATGTGGGTACCCCTGGGTTCTCCAGACCTGACTCCAGCAAGGCCCTGTCACCACACCCTGGGAGGAAAGGAAGCCCCCAGAACCTGTACCTCTTAATCTGTCCCTGGGCCCTGTCCTAGGCTGGATAATGCACGACCCCAGCATAGTTAACCCAGGGTATCTCGTCTCTGTTCTGGCTCTCCCTGAAAATAGAGAGGGGTTGGGGACTTATCGCTGGGCTTTGGAGAGTTGACTTCTGGCCTTTTTCTATCCCCAACAACAGTGAACCTAAGAAATCCCTCTACCTCTCTGGGTCTTGCTTTTCTCACTGTTGTTCTGTGAGTTTTGCTTAAACTAGGTAAGGAATCTGTCCGGTTCTGAGAAGGTATGACCCAGGGATGAACCAGTGCTGGCTCAGGCTAGCTTAGTGGCTGCACCCCTACACAGGCTGAGTTTGCTGTTCTGCCACTGACTACCTTTAGATTATGCTGTCACTTCTTGAAAAGAATTCAGCCTTTTGAATAGCTTAGCCTGGCCTCTTGGTGGATCTGCCGTTTATCATAGTGAGAACCCAAGTACCTGGGTTTAAATCCCTGCTGCATCTTTCTAGCTGGGTCACCCTGGCAAGTCAGTAGCTTCACAGTACCTTTCTTCCCTTCTTTGTAACCTGGGGGACAATCCCAGCACTTAGCCCCATAGGGCTCCTGCCATTATTCGGATGAGTTCATTACAGGCGACATAATGACCTGGCAGGCGATCAGTGTATTTCATGTCATCACTTCCACTCCTTGTCCATCTTCACTGCATCATCTGGGCTCAAGGAAACTACTCCAGGCTATTCGCAGCCTGTGCCCAGAAGCTAGCCTCTTTCCATTTGAGCCAAAGACCCATATTCTAGAATCCTAAAAGGTCAGGTGGCAAGGACCTCAGGGAACAGCTGTAAACTCCCTTCACAGTATAGATAAGGAAACAGACCCAGGCAGGTGGTAGACTTAGGACTATAACGTGGATCTCCTGCCTCTTAGTTGATCTTCACACCAGATCCAGGGCTCTTACCCTGGCAGAGCAGGGAGGTTGGGTGATGCTGGCTATGAGTTAATGCACCCTGGTGGCCAGGTTTCATTCTCAAAGGGAGCTCCTGGAACCTGGCCTTGAGGCTGGGAGTTGAGAAGTGTCAGGAGAACCACCCAAGCGCTCCCTGTGTGGGGCCAGTGGAAGAGAGGGCAGCCTCGGCCCTCTCCTCTCTCACACCCGCCCCGCCCCCAGCTGTTGGAGTGGATCCGCCGCACCATCCCCTGGCTGGAGAACCGGGCGCCCGAGAACACCATGCACGCCATGCAGCAGAAGCTGGAGGACTTCCGTGACTACCGGCGCCTGCACAAGCCTCCCAAGGTGCAGGAGAAGTGCCAGCTGGAGATCAACTTCAACACGCTGCAGACCAAGCTGCGCCTCAGCAACCGGCCCGCCTTCATGCCTTCTGAGGGCAGGATGGTCTCGGTGAGCTCCTGGTCAAGTTCAAGGGTGGCACCAGGGGTGGGGCGGGGCAGAGACATGTTTCCATCTACCTGCCCATCCTGCCTCAGACATCATTTCTCCCTTCCAGGTCAAAACTGAGGCTCAAGCCCACCCTTAGTCATGGCGGGGGCGCCTCCTCTCCCAGCAAGAGCCCCCTCTCTCCTGACCATTCCAGGCCGGGGGGGGCTTGCCCTTGCAGTTCCCAGACCTCCCCAGCACCACAAGCTTCCCCCCACCCTTCAAAAAATTTTTGCAAACAAAATACTTCTTGACATATTGCACTAAATACAGCGTAATTCAATAGCAGTAAAGAAAATGTTACTTCCATGGAATCTTGTTTAAGCACTTAAAAAAATATGTTTAAACAAATAATAGATTTTGGGGGTAGAATATTTCAAAGACACAAATAAGCAAAATACAAAAAATTAAAACCATAATCTTACTACCCAGTGTCAACTTAAAAGATATTTTGAAAAGATTCTTTTAGTCTTCATATATTTTTTAAGAGAATCCAAAAACATTTTACTTAACAGACATTTTTAACAAAATAACTTTGTATTGAACCAGCTTCCCAGGCCATTAAATACTCCTGGTTTGTGTCACTTTTGTGTTATTCCTCCCACTTTAACCCTCTCCTGGGAACCTGGGGAGAAATTTTATGAGCCAGAGAAAGATGCAAAAGAGATTTAAAGATCCGCCCGCTAGAGCTTTTGCCTTTGGGAACCCAGAGAAGTGGAAGACATGGGCTTAGGAGGCAGGGGGAAGGGAGTGTGCAAACTACGTCGGAAGGAGGCAGGATCCGCTGGGAGTCTTGAGAGAAAAAAGGCATTGACATTCTGGATGCAGTTTGGAAAGTTGTAGTCCTTTTATGGCTTCCCAGGCTGAATCGGCAGCTCCTAGGTGCTATAGCTCGCTGGAGGGTTTTCTATGGACTTTGAAAAAGTGCCCCCTCCTTTGGGTGGAGGCAACCTGACCCCCAGCTGTATGGGGGACCCTGGCAGCATCTTATGCAGGTTGAGTTCAGCTGGGTCATTGCCCTGCTGGGGCCTCTATCCATGGCTCCTGTCTAACAGGATGGGTTTATGTCCAGCATTTGTCACTTGGCCTCAGTCATGTGGCCAGCTCACCCTGACCAGGGTTCCAGGTACCCCCAGCTACCTGCCACAGCTCACGACCGACCTAGAATGGTGGGGCAGCTTGGAGACTCCCATGCCTACTTGCCTTTTTCAGTTCGCTGCTATTTCCCTAGCTGGCCCTACAACCTCTGGGATTGGTCAAAATGCTGTTGGAAGCCAATCTGGGGTTATAGAAGGCCTTGGGGCTCTTTCCCCACAGGGCTGTGGATCCATCAGTCCATAGTCTCTTGTGGACGCTGACCCTACTTTTGGCCCGGGAGGCCTGGTGCCCAGGAGACTAGTGAGGCCTGGATAGGTATGGCTGAGATGGGGCAGAGGCCTGACGCTGTTCGTCTCCCCACCACCCCCCAGGACATTAACAATGCCTGGGGCTGCCTGGAGCAGGCAGAGAAGGGCTACGAGGAGTGGCTGCTGAATGAGATCCGGAGGCTGGAGCGGCTCGACCACCTGGCAGAGAAGTTCCGGCAGAAGGCCTCCATCCACGAGGCCTGGACGGATGGTGAGGCCACCCAGCCCAGCCCCCTGAGGCTACTGGCTCTGAGACTTCCCCAACCCAGCCACAGCTTTCTTTTGTCTCTTATTGGTTCTTCCACATTAGGCGAGTTCACTAGCCTTTGGTTGTCTCAGTTCCCTCCTCTATAAAGTGGGGATAATAATAGCACCAAATGGATAGGTTTATGAGAATGCAATGCATTGCACTTACGAAGCACTGAGACGGGTTCCTGACATAATCCCATGCTCTGTAGGTGTTAATTATTCTTTGTCACCATAAATGATTACTTCTTCCCTGAATCAGGTTGGGGTTCGAATCCCAACCCTGCCACTAGAGCAGTGAATCTGGACCGGTGACTTAGCTTCCTGGTTTTGTTTCCTGGTCTGTAAAATACAGATGCGGATATGCCCTCCTGCCTTCCCAGGTACTTGTAGGGTGGTGGGTTTGGATGTTGTAGGTGTACTTCATGCTTAGTTGCCTGCCTGCACATGGGTACACTGGGTAGATGGTGTCATGCATGATTTTTCCCCCTTGCTTTCCCTCCTGATTCTGGCCCCCAGTGGCAGAGAGTTAGAGCCCTTTCCTTAGCATGTGTGTCTCCATTACTCCACCCTGAAGGCACTTGGGACCTGTCTGGTGTCTGCTGACAGCTACGGTTAACTCTGGAGAGAAAAATTGCACCTAGAATAGTCTTTTCCCCAGAACTTGGGCAGGGACTGGAGAGGGGACTGCCCATCTTCTAGCACTGGCTGTTTCTGCGGTAGTCCCTGACACAAACCCCGTGGGTGGGTGAAACTCAGTGCCCTACAATGCCCCCACTCAGCTCCTCAGACCTCGGGCTAGAGACCTGTAGGCATGGCCACGTCTTGTGGCCACGCACCGGCCAGTTGGCTAGGCAGGGGTAGGTGTGGGCTTGGCTCAGTCAGGTGGGTGGGGGTGGTTTAGCTCCAGGTTGTCAGACACATGCTGGACTGTCCACAGTGACATGAGGCTGCTGCCCACCTTCTCTGTGGGTGTACAGTTGTTTATCCCGACATGAATTGTGCGTTGTGGAGGTGGGAGGGTAGAGGCTGCACCAATTCACCCGCACACTTCCATCGTGTCCTCTCCGGGAGCAAGGGACAGTTCACCGCAGGATACAGAGCACGGGCCGGGCCTGTCAGCTTGCCAGCCACCAGCTGTAGCGTGAGAGGTGCTGGCATGTGCTTGGCAGACCCTGTGCAACCTCTGGGGATGGCAGCCTGACTGGGCCATGCCTCCCAGTGTTACTGCTCAGAGCCCTGGATCAACTGTATTTTCTGAGACTCTCCTGGATTAATTGTGAGTGTGGGAAATCATATACCTGGAGATTTGCAGAGAGACCATCAGTAAGCTACAAGCCCAGGGGCCAAAATGGCCACGGCAGGGCTGTGAGCACCGGCTCCGTCGGCAGGTCAGCCAGCGAAGGGCGCGTGTGAAACCATGGGCCCAAGCAGAAACTGATGATAAGCTGCCGAGGATTTTAAAGACAGGTAACCTGACTGACGCAGACCCTGTGGTTCAGCACAGCGTCCACGTGGGGAAGGACGGAAGGCGTACACAGTAGGCTCCTGGGTCACTTGCCCCCCGCACTTACGTCATTATTCTGACTGAGTAGAGGGATGGGAAGAAATGCCACATCGGGCGCAGCCCTGGGGCCTGGCGGCCCAGCCACCTTTACTGAGAGGGACTGGGTGTCGTGGCCGGCGCAAGCACAGGGTGACCGTGGGAGAAGCCCCGCCAGGGGCACGCGACAAGCCCTGTCTGTTCAGTGGCTTCCCAGTGCAGTTGCTGAGCGCCGTCCATCAGCCATCCCAGCAGTGTCAGCCCGGCCCCAGAAGAGCGAGTGGAGACCTGATGGAGAGGGCGCTCCCCGCCGATGGGCTGCGCGCAGAGTGCGCAGTCATTGAAGGGACAGTCCCTGCAAGGCTGTGGGGGGCCAGCCACAGTGACGAGATTCTCTAAGAGAAGCGCTCCGCTTGTTTCTGGCTGGCGTGGCTCGGGGCAGAGCCGCGTGGCCCTCTGCAGCTTTCCTGTGTGACCGTCCTGATGCCCCGGGACAGGCTCCATGGGGAGTAGCGACTCCGGGCTCCCCCATGGGGTGCTCTGGCCGTGCGTCTGCTTTCTCGAATGACAGATAACAGATTATAGTGGACAGCTCCTTGGGAAATGGAGCTCCTGGTGTCCCGAGACCCAAGTGATCAGGGTCAAGATGCTCCCTCCGCTTCTGTTCAACCTCTTCTGTACCCCCTGTCTCTGACCCAGGCAAAGAAGCCATGCTGCGGCAGAAGGACTACGAGACGGCCACCCTCTCAGAGATCAAGGCCCTGCTCAAGAAGCACGAGGCCTTCGAGAGTGACCTGGCTGCCCACCAGGACCGCGTGGAGCAGATCGCTGCCATTGCACAGGAGCTCAAGTAGGCACAGCCCTGGCTAAGGCCTGGGGGTGTGGCTGTGGAAATGAGGAGGTGGGGACAGCGGTGCCTGGGTGGGAAGATTGTCCCTCTAGGTGGAGAATGAGCCTGTGACCCTTTTTGCCACGGGCCTTTGGTCCTAAGCTGAAGGTAGCACGGCGGGACCAGAGCATCTCGCATCTTGACTCTGGGTTCTTGAGAGACCTCAGTGGCTCCCTGCTGTTGGGCCTAAGGGTCTAGACTTGACATCACCCCCAGGTGTGGTTGGGGCGAGGGCCCTTGGATAGGAGGTCTGGCCTTCTTTGATGTCTGGATAGTCTCCTGACAGCCGAGAAGGTGGGGGTGGGAGGGACACCTGGAAGAGCACTGTGAATGGAGCACACCTTCCAGCACCCTACACCCCAGCCCCCGCGAGAAGAGAGCAGACCATGGAGGTCCCCCCGCTCACCTGGTTCTTCCTGTCTCTTCCTCCCAGTGAGCTGGACTATTATGACTCACCTAGTGTCAATGCCCGGTGCCAAAAAATCTGTGACCAGTGGGACAATCTGGGGGCCCTTACTCAGAAGCGGAGGGAAGCTCTGGAGGTGAGAGCCCCCAGGGGAGAGGGAAGCCTGCCTCCAGCTACTCTGTGTCCCTTCCTGCTTCTTGACTTGCTTTGCTTTGGGCTAAAGCACTCACTGGGTTCCCCGGAACTCCCCGAGCCCTGGCCTGCTTGTGGAATCCATGTTGGTACTGGATTTGGGCTTTGCCCAGTGGAGAGCCCTTTTCTCTTATTCTGGCCATGTCTCATCCTCCTGATTTAGCGCATTTAACAACTCCAGACATTTAAGAGCTTTCCTATGAGCTAGACTCTGGGGGCCAGGCCAGGGGATTGCAGTATGGGGTGGCCCATTTACTCCACATTTAGAACCAGTGTACCAGAGAGAGCCTATTCGTTGGGCCTGAGTGGTTGGGTGCGGCCAGACCTGAACCCCTTGGTGCTTGTCGGGAGGATCTTGGAGCTGCTCTGATGGGAGGTGGGATTCTGGGTATCTCTCTGCTAAACACCTTTCCATGCAATCCATCTGGCACTCCCAGCGGACAGAAAAACTGCTGGAGACCATTGACCAGCTGTATCTGGAGTACGCGAAGCGGGCTGCGCCTTTCAACAACTGGATGGAGGGGGCCATGGAGGACCTGCAGGACACCTTCATCGTGCACACCATCGAGGAGATCCAGGTGCGCTGTGCACCCCTGCCACAGAGCCCGGCTCCCCCGGCCGATCCCGGCCCGCTCTCTGCAGTCACTGCTGTAGGATGACTCTGTTGGGAGGACAGAGGGCTGGCACCACGGGGGTTTAGTAGATTCAAAATCTGCCATTTTGTTTATTTTAACCAGATCATATATGTACATATCTAAATCATAAAAATATCTGATAAGTCCCCCTCCTTGCCCCAGTCCCCCAGCTCCTAGTGCCCCTCCCAAAGGTAAGCAATATGATCAACCGCACAGTTTTTGAAAGTCAAGCAAATATGTTTATTAACTGTTTTTCCCTATATCCCCCCGTTAGAAATTATTTTCAAGCTCTTTTCCTATCAATAAACAGCATCCTTGGTCTTTTGTACACCTGCGGAGTATGACATAGAAGAGGTTTTGCAAAGTGTTATGGAAACCTGTGTTGGGGAAGGGCACCTGGGGGCACCCCTGGTTCTTGATCTGACGTTGGACAGTGAATTCCCTGGTGGGGCTGAGGGGTGGTCCTGCTGATTTCAGCAGCCCCAAGCATGAAGCTGTTGCTCAAATGGCTGTTTTCACAGCCCCGACATGCTGGTTCTCAGCCCTTGGTTGATGCCGGGGGTCTCCAATCTGATGTGGGGCCAGGTCTCCACTGACCCAGTCACTTCTGCCTCCCCATCTCTGTCCAGGGATTAACCACAGCCCACGAGCAGTTCAAGGCCACCCTTCCTGATGCTGACAAGGAGCGTCTGGCCATCCTGGGCATCCACAATGAAGTATCCAAGATTGTGCAGACTTACCACGTCAACATGGCGGGCACCAACCCCTACACCACCATCACACCTCAGGAGATCAATGGCAAATGGGACCACGTGAGTCCAAGGGCTGGGGGGGGGGGGTATTGGCTGAGCCATTGTAAGTTTCATGAGGGATCTTTTTCATCTTTCTTTGGTGCCACTTTTCCTTGGTTATTTGTTGATCTCTTTTTTCTTCATTGTCACACAATAAGCACGCATCTATCAAGTTAACTAATCACTGAATTTCTGGAACAGACCAAAATCTTTATTCCTATTCTATTACTGACTGCTCCCTTTCTTTCATAAGTCCTCCATTCCCTGTCTGAAATAGGGGGTGGAATCCCCAGCCCCAACCTTTTGTTCCTGGGATGTAGTTTGGCAGCCAAGTTCTCGATGAAGCTAGAATATAGAGTCAGACAGGGGGCCTCTTCCTGGACAAAAGTCTGGGTTTGAGGGTATCTGCTGAAAACAGCAGGCACACATTATGGCCAGATTAGTATAACCAGCTAGACCACTTCAGTAGGCAGTTAAGTGTAAATAGAATTAGAGGTAGGATGTTTTAAGCAGTAGCAGCTTGGGCGCCGCCCCCCCC